>CM057816.1:9936072-10148572 GCA_030067965.1 Latrodectus elegans
TCGTGAGGGACCATGAAAAATGATTCATTGTTTCACAATGAGTTGTTGAAGAAATTCTGGAATTTATTTAATATTCTGTGCAGTTAACTTTGATAAAAGACCCTTTATTTTAAATAAAACTGTATTCACTATTTTTTTTCAATGACACATCGTCTTTTCAAACATGATGAGCGTAGAATAATCTTCAAATATCCATAAGTTTAGTTTTATTGGTTAGACTTGGAGTTACGTTTTTACACCTTTTTGAAGTCTTAGGACACCAAAAAACAGTAAATATGTTTTATCACCAGTAACAATTTACAAAATAATTCGAAAGCCAGAATCTTGTACTAATAACGTTCTCCTTTTTTAACAATTCTGACGCACTCTTCTCTTTGGTATTCAATAAAACTGTTAGGTATTTCCTAATTTAATTTTTCAAAAGTAAATCTTCATGAAAAAGTTCATGAATGGTGGCTGGCTCTCTGATCCAAATTTAAGCTCTTAACCTCATTTATGAGGTACAGCGATTGTCATTAGTTAATATTTTGCGCATAGCAGACATATCATCACCCATAATTTCATCCGAAAAAGGACTTCTTGGGAGTTTATTCCAAAAATTTCAACTTAGCTTGTATTAACGTGAGTAAATCTACATAGAATGATGGATTTAACCAAATACCAGAAGGAAAAAATACTATTTTTAAGAAAGCCACTTAATTTCATGAAGTACAAAAGTTTAATTATTTTTATTTGAAATTAAATAGTTATATATTTATTTTGGAATTAATTTACCTAAAATAATGATTTTATTTATTAAAAAACACAGTATTACCACACACACACACACACACACAAATTACATTCAGAGTTTATTAAATTTATTCATAAATAATACTTTTTCATATCAACAATTTAAAATTTCATTCAATACAGTATGTGTTAATGGATGTAAAATGATCAGATTTTAAATTTTTAGTAAAAGGAAATTCTATTTAAGAATGTAAATTTTTATTATATTATATAAGATAAACAAGAAAGTTTTCACGTTGCCATTGAATAAAGTGAAAATAAGTATGCAAATTACTGTACGACGTGGTTGAGACATCGATCAGTCTAAAGTAATAATATCAGTTGTTTGAAAAGTAGGTTCACAGCACACATTCATCAATTGTAATTCGTACAGGAGCGAAGAAAAACGGATGTATTGGAAAATATTGTACGGTGTTGTTTGCTTTACGATTTCAAAATAGGCTTATCAGCTGCTGCATCAAATCGCCGAATACGTCAAGCGTTTGAAGACAGTACTGTGACTCAACTTGTAAGTTGAGTAAGGCATTGTTTCACAAATTCAGATCTGGAGATTGTCTCTCAGAGATGAAGTTGGTACCTGGTAGACTATTCGTCAAGTGGTTCTCTATGAGTTCACATGACAAATGGTCACAGCAGATCATGCAATGCATGTTGTCACCAAACGGTCACAACATGCATTGTAACAGAAGGAGTCAGGACTAATTGCAAGGGTGTACTGTTCCTGGCGATAACGCAAAGCCGCATGTCGCACATGTATCCAAGAATACAATACAGTGACTTTATTAGGAGACTTTGTATCATCCTCCTTACTAACCCGACCTCTCATCATCAAATTACCACCTCTACGATTTCTTGGACAATCATCTTCGTGGAAAATCCATCACCAATGAAGTGGACTATTGCAAAGCACTCACGGACTTGTATGCGTTCAATGCTTCTGAGTTTTACATCAAGGGGATTGTACAACTGGAGACACGTTGTCAGAAGGTGCTGTGTGCCGATTGTGATTATTTTGAGGACTAACAATAGGCTTCACTTTCTGGTGACCATGTTCTTTTAGGTCATTAAAAACAACTAGAACGTTCTTGTTTACCTTGTGGATAAATTAATTGTTTTCAATGATACTATGCCATATCAATCGGATACTTATTTCATTTTTCAATAAAACATTTAAAGTTGGTAAAAAATGTGTAATGAATTTTAAAACCGTTTTAATTTATAGTTGTTATATTTAACGTACAAATTAGTATTGAATGTGTAATTTATTTATTGTTTTCACACATCGATATTGCATTAACCGAGTTAAATTAATAAATGCTTTTACAGTAGCGTAAAAGTCCTATTTTTCATAATTTAATTAATTAACCCTGAATTAAATTACATAAAATATTCTGGCAAAAGAAATACATATTAAATTTTTACATTTTTTTCAAAGATTGATTCATTTTTTATTTCACAAGATTTACCAATAGAATGCCGCTATAGAATGTGATTCAAGGTCTTATTACGAAATCAACCTGTTTATGCATATTTAAATATTTTGAAACTTCAACTTTAAAAAACTTCTATTTTCACGATCTACGTAAATTTTATTTTCACTTGAATGCGTTGACAAACTGAAGAAACAAACTGTGGGAAAAAATTGAGGCTACAAGCCAAAACAAGCACGAAGCATTTAAAATATTATTGCTTTAATATACGAGATTAAATAGTTTTTTTTCCACGCACCATAGAAAACGGGTCCCTAAATAACACTCATTCTCCAAACGTTCCAAAAATAAGCCCCACTCATCCCGTGGATCAGCTTAGTGGCGTGAGATACTATTTATTTTTAAGCGGTAGATTTATGCTTTATTTCATTTTACCCAAAGTGGCGCCAAATATTTGTGTAACTGGGTGGTTGAAGAGTGGGTGACGACACATGTTTTGATGCTTAAGTGATTTCCTTTTCTTTAAAAAAATTGGTTAAATTCTAAAATTACTCAGAAACTACACTAACAACCATTGGCTCATTGCTCAGACCTTTATTCTTAAGAACTTAGATTCACGTAGAACTTTCTCAGCGGGGGAGCATTTGAATTGAAATCCTATGAATACCCTTTTATGCAAGTAGACAATATGCATTGTATAAGGATCATTCTCTTTTAATGCAGATGCCACTAAAATCTGTTTTAATATTTCCTTTCATTAAACTATAAAAGGTGTTCAAAGTGAAAAATATATTAAGAACATTGGGAAAATTGGTTACCGAGCAATTTTTTTTTTTTTATTTCCAAACCATTTCTTTCGAGATACAAATCCTAAATACGTTTAAAAAAGTTTTTTATAAACTATCATTTTATTCTATAAAGAAGTAAGAATAATTTGTAGTACTAGAAATAATTTTGTTTCAAATTTGTAGTATTAGGTCCCAGGCTCGATCCTCGTACAGGGTAAGGTTGATTCAACGTTTTATTCTTACGTAGGACAATAAAGCTGAGTATCAAGCATGCTTGGAAACTAAACACTAAGAATTTCGCCATAGACTGACCACATAACTAAAACTTATGCTTTGCACCCCAGGGCCGGGTGCAAAGCATCATGAAAGCTGATATAGGCACTGTAGGCCTTGAACTATATCTGGACTATGAAGCCCCAGATTTAGTATATGAAACAAACCATAAAAAATACAATAATTCATTGTTTGATTTATGCGTGATTTATTTCTAGTACTACATATTTTCTTACAAAATTACATTTTAATAATTTATAATGTTGCTGTAGTTACTCATGACACTCTGACAAGCCAAGCTCGCTATGCCTTGGCTATGCGAATTTAAGTCATTAGGGTGCATCTTTCGTTTAATCAGAGTATCATGAAGGTGAAAATATGACTTTGCTCTTCAAATCCTCCGATAGATAGCAGAGGATATACTTTCTCAATATTGACATTGATTTGAAGGAGGAGAAAATTATTTCTAGACCATTGCACCCATGGCAACTGTTCAACAACTGACCACAGGACTTTCGATTCCACAGATTAAAGGAGCACACATACAGCATGTACTCGGTGGGTCTTTGGTGGCATTGAGAAGCGAACCTCGCCCTTCCGGACGGAAGCCCGATGCCCTAACCGCTATGCTATCACAAATTATTAATAAAACACAAAACAGGTTTTTGTTATTGACTCACAACATTATTTATATATATATATATATATATATATATATATATATATATATATATATATATATATATATATATATATATATATATATATATATAAATTACACTAATTGTGTATTTCATGTGACAAAGGCATAATGAGCTGTATATATACATTATATAGATTGTAAATCATCATGTAGTTTTTTGGACTGAAAACTGCCATTAAAACTATCATCAAACATTATTATTAAAACCTTTGCAAATTCAGCTTATGAGCAAGGAAGAATGTCCTTTGTGGTGGAAGCTTTTGCTACTGTATATACATAGAGTTATTAAGCCCGATGAAATTTTAACATGCGTTAACCATTTCAACAAAATGATTCTTGATGAGTTAAAGACGATAATGGAGCGATTTCTATTAACCAGTTGCTTTTTATATTATAGCATTATCTATGTTATCGCATCAATTCTGCTTGCGCAATCGAAATCCATCAATGGCATTGTTAAGGATCAAATGTAAAAGATAACTACTAGCATTGATACAATTCGTATTAAGCTACAGCGTCTTCCACGACTTGATATAAATCTGAAATATATTTTTTAAACTGTTTAATTGAACTAATAGCAAAGCTTTTTGGTATGTTGTTTTCAAAATGTGTTAAATATTTCATATTCAAAGTAAAATTTGTGGTACTTAAGTAAATGATTAAAATGAAAACAATTACGTTTTTTAAAACCAAACTTCTAAAAAGTATCGCTCTATTATATACATTAACAAAAAATATCTCCATATAATGCAGAGAAAATCATTAATGGCCAAAGTAAAATTATTAATAAGATTAGGCCAAAGTGTTTATTAAATATATGTTAAAATTTCAATCATACCACATTTAATGTGAAGAGAATACTGTCCCAGTTAGCAGTATGGAAATACGTAAAGAAAATCAATCGATTTAAGATATTGAGAATTAACCGTTATAATTTGTGGACTTAAGTTCTGTTTGATGTAGAGTAGAAGTCTTTGAACTGTAGGACATAACAAGGAAAAAACTTTGATATTTTTATTTAAACAAGTAATTCAACAAAATCTCTCAGTGACATAAAAAGAACAAATGTTACTTTTGTAAATACTGCCAGCATATCTTTAAATAAAAGTGAAAAGCATAGGATTTTCTGATTATATTTAAAGATTTGATGTCATTCTTATTAGCAAAAGGTGTGGAATGGCAAGTTAAGGGAAAATAATCCAGATGGATATGAAAAACTATATCAACCTTGAGTAAATATTTCCAAGTAATGGTGAGAAAATATGTGCCAATTTTAAAATTAAGTCAATTTATAAGATTTTTGAGCAATAAAATAAATAATAAAATATGTGTGGTAAAAGGAGAAATAGGTCTTTAAATACCTCAGCAATTTCATTAATGTGTCAACTTAACAACGAGATATTGGAGCTGAAATATAGGCAATGTGTAAAATTGAACTGTCGCCTCATGAACACATAGATATCTTCTAATTTCTAAATAGCTAATTATCAATACAGGATCAAATATACCGAAAATATTAGTTTACGAAAGGGTTTAACAAGTTAGTTTCTTTTTTAAATGAAATCAGCACCACATATATTTTTTTGTAAAATTGGCATTCATTGAGGATTGAGGACTCTAGGAAAAATTAACTTATAACGAATTCAAAATTCTTATTTCATTTCTACTGTTCTTTAAATACAAATATGAATGTATGGGAAAAGTAATGAATTTACGTTCCGTTTTTATGAACATGGTGTATTTTTGAACAGATTTTAGTTTTTCAAAACAAAAAGAAATTCCTAAGAGAAAATTCTTGCTATGAAGATAATTAATAACAATATAAAATTGATAAAAACTCCAGAAATTTTCTTAGAAATTTTGATTATATATTTAAAAATTTACTGTAGGCGTACGCAAGGCATAAGTCTTAAGATTTAAAATCAATTGTTCACAAATATTGTAATTATTAATTTAAAACTCTATTAATTAATCAAATTTTTAATACTTTGAATCGTGTTTGATGATTTAAACTAACCATAATGTGGATGTTTTGTCTTATCTTTTTCATTCTGCTTTTTTTTCTGTTCTATTGTCAACTTGAAACAATGGAAAACGTTTTTTGAAACTAATCCTTTGGTCCTTACATAAGAAATAGTTTTATTAAGAAAATGAACTTTGACAATATTCTCAGACATTCGATGGTCAACTTCTCATTGTTTGCTGCTGCACGAAGAATGTGATATGAAGGCAGTCATCAAATTCTTTAACAAATTGGATTTATAACTCCGTCTCATTACGATACGAAATATATTAAACGTTATCTGTCGGCATGGATATTTTAAAGCAATGAAAATTATAGTAAAGTGATGTAATCATAATCTTACCTGAAACGAAAAACACAACTACTTCATGGTTAAAAAGTATGTTTAACGCTCGAAATCGAAATGATATCTGTAACTTATAGCCACAACTCTAATTGGCCATTCTACACATGAGTCATTGTTCGTTTATGAACTGAAATTTTCTTAACTCAATGCGAAAGCTTTTTTCACTCAGTTTTTCTATTGCTTTATTAAGCTGTCTTCTCAAGTTCTTGAAAAATGTAACATCTGTGTGCTAAAACTCTCCCTTCAACAAATTCTAAGCAAAATGCTGTGATCAAGAAACACAAGGATTTATTTCCCTGGGATCAATTTATAGTGGCCATTTTTATGAAGTGTAGTTCATTTGAAAAATCTACATATGCATCATCATTTTTCGAAATTGTTTCGCATCATTGGACAAAACGAATTAAATAATGATGAAAAATTATATGTGAAAAGAACAAATTTGATGGGGAAAAAGAATGAATCTTATCCCAATCAATGGGTTTCAAACTGTAAAAACATTTATTCTACATAGCAAGTTAATTAGATGCATGGAAAAATATTAGTACTTTACATTTCCAAGACATATGTCAAAAGTTCGATTCTAAGGTTGGGCAAGGTAAACTCAATCTTTCATCATTCAGAGGATCGTTAGAACAGAGTGCCAAGCATGTATGGGAATTAAACACTGGAGGTTTCACGTCAGATGGACCACCTAACTGGGATTAATGCTTTGAACTCCAAGACTCTCGGTTAAGAAAACAGATATGGACACTATAGGCCTTGGCAACGTAGAGTTGAATATACTTTAAGAAGTGATTCAGTTTCTTTCTAATTTGGCGCCATATTAGTAGCGGTGTTGATTTATTTCTGTGTTGGGTCTATTGTTTTTGCATCTTCACCTTATTTCTTCAAACATGGACTAAAACAAACTTGGCGAAAAAAAAAATCGCCAATTATCACCAAAAGGTCCCGTGTTCTCTGTGCCAATTCTTTTAAATACTCATTTGTTAAATATTTCGCTCAAATTAACCATTATGAATTCGGTTATGCACAGAAGCTCAATGGCTAAATTTATAAATCGTCTTAAAACATAAAGAGACGATATTCTATGAGAGTAGGACATAAAACGTCGTCTGTGTCTCATCATAAATCAATGCAATTAACGTTCAGTGAAAATGTTGACAATAGAGGTGCTTCACAAATAACAATACGACAAATAATCTCAGTTATTAGTGGAGACAAGATGAAGACAGATGCAACTGCAGTGGCATAAATCTCGAGTTGTTAAGCAATCACCGTCGCTATTGGGCAATTCCGTTCCCATGTTCATATAACAAATTCTGAGAAGTATTTGCAGTTGTTTTCTTCAAGATTTCTAATTGTATATCTTATATATATATATATAAATCTTTACATAAATATAACTGATATGACAAGAATAGGATTTATTATTCAGTCTTTGTCTCCAGAGATTCTATTGAACAATATTAATTAAACAACGCATTTTCTAATTTGTGATTGTTGTCTTATGACAGAAATCGTTCTAGCATGAAAGTTTAGGAAGTTCATATGTACTTAAGAAAGGCAAATCAAACTCGCTTTCTAAAATTAGGTGTCATTTTGAATTGCCATTATTATTAAAAATGAAAAGAACAGGAAATAATAAAACAATTCCGCATGCTACAGAATGCAGGAAACATGTTTTTTATACTATAAATGAAGTTTTTTAAAAAAAATTACAAATTCACAAAACTCTTTTTTGTTATAAATGTTTTGGCACACATTGTAATTCCTTTAATGTGTGAATAATTTTTTTCCCTGGTATACAGTACCTTCTTAAGACTTGAATATTCACAATTTTTTATCAATACACTCTTTAAGAATTACAGTTTTGCTTTTAAACCGCTTGGATCAGCTTAAAATGTGAGCCATTTTAGTATCCATGGCGTAAATTTTCTCCATTAAAGTTTTTTCGTAGACAGTAACCCATAATCATGTGCCATAAAAGAGGAAAGTCTGAAATTTTTAAGACCCTTACAGACTTGTGTGCCGAAAGCAAAAATGCAACATCTATAATTCCGCTGCTCAACTATTGCTGGACTTAAACCTGGGAATTTTAACTTTGAAGAGTTATAGTCTTGCTTTCGAAATGCAATGCTGTTGAACATCTACAGTAGCTTCTTGAAACAATTTTGCTTTTATAGTAAGCGTTATTGAAGAATCAAAAATACCTAACTACGTAATTTAATATATATATATATAACTTTCATCACCTGTCATATCACTTGTCTCCTTACTATTAAAAAATGCACCTAAACGACATTCAAGGAAATTGTAGAAATTGTCTTTCAAAATTTACTGAAGAATAAATCTAATAAGCCATGTTATTAGATTTATTTTTAAAAAGCTTCTAAAATTTTTCTAAATGTATTTAAAAAGTTTTATTTTACCTTATTTCAACAAAATCTCTATTTGATGCAAATTAAATTGCTATAACCGAACGAAGAATAACGAAACTATGTTTTTCTATAGTTATATGAATTACCTTTTTTAATTACACAATTTTATTTAATATTAATCAGTGTTATTGATGACAAAGATAGCGAAAGTGAAAAACACAGGTATTTTGCAATCAATTGGAAAGTCAGCCACCTGACATAAATTTTATAATCAGTAAAATTGATGATAAAATTATAGTACAGCATGCTATTGAGCTAAAAGTGTATGTATTCTCTTTTTCTCTAAAAATGTTAAATAATTCAATACTTTAATAATTACTCATTTAAAATTTTTACCTAAAATATTTTCATTTGATTCATTGAAAATATATAGATAATAAGAAGCAAGTAAATTACTTATGCAATATATATTATATAAAGCAAAATTAGTGTATTTATATACATACTAATTTCAATTCATAAAAAATTGTCAAAGAGATATTATGCAGAATTAAACAAAGCTACAGTAAAAACACCACTGTACTTATTTCTGAATAAATATAAGCAAGCATTTTTTTTTACATTATAAGTCATAAAGTATGAAGAAAATAGACAAACTATTTGCAAGTATTCACAATGATAAGCAAAATTACTTTCTTAGCAGGAGGGCTTGAAGTTAAATACAGCGAAAGAGAATTGAGAACTTAATTCAGAAAAACTTTGTGGGTCAAGCAACCCTCTGAAGCACATTACCCTCCTCTAGGGACACTATTTTGGCACTAAGCCATTGGTCTAAAAATATTAGCCCCAGTGGATTCTCTTGCTTTGAACAAATTTAATGTTTTTACATTTTAAATCTAAATAAGTATTTTTAAACACTTAAGCGTAAATTTCAAAACGATATAATTTTGTTGAATGTTAAAAAATAAAAATAATAAAATAAAAATATTAAAATTAATTAAGTTATGATGAAAATAATGAAACTTTTGGTATACATTTAAAATATTGGAATTTCATTGTAAATAGTTCTCATCCTATTTTGTGCAATTAAATATATTATCACTTACCATCACACAGTACGTAACCTAGTAACTTAAACAGTTCATAAAAACTTTCTTTTTTAATAATTACAGTGTCTTCTCTCTAAACGATTATATATATATATATGGGGCCGTGGCAGCTTAGCAGTTAAGGCATAGGCCTTTCGTCCCGAAGGGCTAGGTTTTATTCTCAATGCCGCTAAAGACTAAACGAGTACATGCGATATACATGCTCGTTAAATCTGTGTAATAGAAAGTCCTATGGTCTAGTACTAAGTTACCATTGGTGTAATGGTCTGAAAAAGATTTTCTCCTCCTCATCCAGATCAATGGCAAAATAGAGAGAGGAAATCCTCTTGTGGTGCCATCTATCTGAGTAGTCTTAGAACAAAGTCATACTTTCACCATCGTTGTGCTCTGATTAAATGAAAGACGAACTCTTCTGACTTAATTTTGTAGCCGTCGGCTAAGGAGCTTGGCTTGTCTAAGAGTCCTAAGTAAAGACAACATGTATATACGTGTGTGTGTGCATGCCAAAAATGAATTCCGTGAAATTTCTAAGTATCTATCTCAGGGCTCACTGTAGCTTAGAGATAGGATAGCGCTTTCCACAGCCAAATGTCCCAGTTTGGTTTGTTTGTCGTTCAACAATCATTTTTGCACGCGCAGTTTAATTAGACCGAGACCTACCTACCGCATTATTGCGAATGTCATAGGAGGTATTCGAACGAACAAGATTTTGAACCCAACATCATAATGTTAACTATTCGCCTGACAGATCGGCGCAAATTTTCCCAGTTTCGATCCCAGCCACAGTTTAACAGGTGATGGATGTAATGCTTCTGCCTTCTGTATGTACGTCTCTGAAGCATCTGGTGAATCTACATCTTCTGCATGAAGTCTCTGATGTGTCTGATGTTCGTGCATGTTCTGTATGTACGTCTCTGATACGTCTTCTGTGTGTACATCTCTGGTGTAGGTACATCTTCTGTATGTACGTCTCTGGTGTGTCTGGTGCATGTATGTCTCTGGGAGTCTTCCGGGTTCCTTCTCTTTCTACAAGCTTGAATATCTATGATATGTCTTGATGGAAGGCAATCTACTCGGTGGATCTTAAAATACTTTAAAGGTTTAAATTATTAGCAAAATCATGATGAGATTTCAAAGTATATACTGTGGCTATACTTGTTGAAAGCACAACATTCAACTCTTATTTCTGAAGACATGTTAGTGTGACGTTTTGACATTCCATTCTTTTTTACCCACGGATTGTTTTGAACCCATGCAAAAATTCCGGTAGTTAACGTTGCATTTCAAGTAAATATCTAAGTACTTACATGCCATATGTGAACACAGAAATGCAACAATACATCATTTAATAGTTATCATTTATTAGTTATTAATCTACCATCATTTAATAACTATTGATTTAAAAATTTGGAACCATCTATTCCAAAGAAGGTAATCCGATAATTATTCCAAGGTGCCTCCTAATGATAATTTGACACAAATAACAGAACAGTGAGAAATTAATCTTGGAAAATTAAAATATACTATACTCAAAATATTCCAAAACATCCAACCAAATTGATAAGCATTTAGATTATATGAGTATAAAGTTCTTCTCTATTGTACTGTTGTGAAAAACATTAAGTTATTTAAGACTATAGAGATGAGAGTGCCGTAAAAAGACATTCTTTTTCGATATGCATTCCTCAACAAAGTCCAATAAGAGTCTTCGTTGATACATTAAACAAAACTGGTAAAAATTGAACATTAATAAATTAATCTAGAATATTAATATGAATTATGCTGATAAAAAAGGGTATAATCAATTGTTTCTTATGTATCAATAATATCATTTTAAAAAAATAGAAAAATTATTTGATTTTAGTTATAGTTTTTATAAGATTTAATGTAAATTTTATTTGAGACTCAAATTTGTTAAAGGCAAAACAAAGAACAGAATTTCAATTTTTGATTTTTGTTAGATAATATAAATTTGTTGAGAAAAATTTTGTTCCGCAAACCGAAAGCTGGTGACTAATAAAAATGATAGCTTTAATTCTAACGTAAATAATTTAAAAATAATGATCAATGTTACTGTTTTAATGTAAATGATTTTAAAATAATTTAATTTCGATAATTAGAATAAAAATTAAACAAGGAGTAGAGTGTACAATAAAATTATTTGATTTTATTTGAAAAGTTCGTGACAAAATATCTTATAAATAAAACAAATTAATGTAAACTACATGAGATGTGTGATCTGTATGTTAAAATCAAATCATATAATTAAAATTTGAATATATAATAATAAGCAACAAATACAATGATTTATTCAAAATACATTATTTTTTTATCTTATAAAGAAACATTCTGTGGAAAAGATGATTTATTAATTTAAAAATCTATAATACTAGTCATATGTTCTCGAACATTTAAAAATAACATAATGAATACATAAGGCTTATACTCATATTACTTCACATATTATTTTTATAATGATTTGTATTCAATGATTTTTAAAAACATTTTTAGTTTTGTTGTTGGCATTGTTGTTGTTACTTTTCACATTTGAACAAGCTGACCTTGCTATGCCATTGGCTATGTTAATTTAAGTCAGTAGGGTGCGTCTTTCGTTTAACCAGGGCACCACAAAGTTGAAAGTACGACTTTGCTCTAAGCTTCTCCGATAGATGTCACTACCAGAGGATCCACTCCCTCAATTTTGGTATTTATTTGAAGTGGGAGGAAATTCATTTTTAGTTTTAAAGTAATGAAATGAAAAATGTAAAAATGAAATGTGCTACACATTTTCACATTACAAATATCTTTCAACAGGTCATAAATTGCATTGTAATTTTGAAATATATAGTTCTGTAAGGCTTTAGCCGTACTCGTACAATCATTTGAAAGGGAATTCGGTTATATTCAAACATACAGCTGTTAAATTTGAATTTCCTCTGTTCAGCATCTTTCTAAGAATAAAGTTCATAAAGTGCGTGATGGTGTAGTAATTATGGTAAGTAATTATTAGCAAGCTGAAGCATCATTCATCTTTTCTGTGAGGTAAACTTTCAATGGATACCTTTCCACGTTGATACACATAACAATAAGACAGCAGATATTTTGGCTAAAGCCGGTGCTGATGGGCCGTTAAATCAACCTGAGTCACTGACTCATTTGGAGCTGTTCTCAAGAGCGAAAAAAGCAGTTCATGCTAGTTGGACAACACACCTGTTCACCAGTGGTATCAGGGAAAGTGGCTTGGAGACGCATTATCACTCAAGTGTTATGAGCGGGACCAGATGGCCATCACTAGGCTTATCAGTAGACACTAAAAATCTATGTCGTATTCCTATGAAACAAAGATTTTCCTAGACGGTTTGAAGTGGGATGACTTTGAAGTCACTGCTAATCATATTCTGGATTGTCTGGGGCTTTCCAGAAATGCTCTTTTCACAAATCAAAATTTAGTGTTAGATTTTCTTAGAGTGACAATTTCATAGCTCTGATTTAGCATTGATAAACAGCGGAGATATATAGCAACAAATTTGAATTTTCTTTTATCGCTTGATTTATTTGGGATGCACCTTTTGAAAAAGATTCGAACCACTGCAAATAATTATTTTGAAATGAAAATCAAACCTACAAACTGTTGAAAGGAAAGCCTAAATACTAACTATTCACCTACTAACTTAGCATATGTTATTTAAAGGCATTCTTTGAGTTTTCCGGATTTTCTTCCTAGCTTTTCAAGAATATTACTTACACTTAATGTATTTTCAGATAGAGAGCAGTGTGAAATATGATTAGCAAAATCTTACTGCGTAAAGTTATTCAACACAAGTTAAACGCTAGCAATGTATTCTAGAATAGCCAATGCTTAACACATGTCATCTAAAAATAAATTGATTGCGTTAACATTACGTATTTAAAATTTTTTTAACTAATCAAAAGCGAAACCTTTTAGGAAATTCATTATAGGATTAGGATATCAGTCATGTTCTCATAAGAATATTTTTTTTAATTCATTAGTTTTGAGTCCCACAGAAAATTCGCACCAGGAGAAAATTTTTTTTAAAAATAACGGCGGCACTTGGGTGACTAACCGTTCGCCACAAGGCCGGAAACTGTTGCTCATTTGTAAAACTTTTACGAACCCGGTGGGCACCTGTGAACCAAGTCACGGAAGCGAAAAGTATTACTGGAGCCATACCACCACAAACCCGTTCATAGGGTGGGTCACATTCATATATCATCTCAGAAGAAAGGACAGAGATACAGGAAGAGAGAGAGAGTAACATCCATTCCCGAACCAGTATTCGAACCCGGGACCCGAGTCAGGAGCTAACCACTCAGCCATCGGTCGGAAAAAACTCACCGTAAGGACACATTATTAAAAAAAGACACAGCATACACTATTCATATTAGCTTTACAATGCTCTATCTTTTAAAAATATCTTTTAATAACACTAATTAAGAGTTTTCTTCACATTAGAATAAATTTTATTTTAAGAAAAAAAAGGAAAATTGAATTATTTTTAATAATTATATGAATGCATACACCTTAAAAGTTTTGTTTCTCTGCTGGTGATGAAAGTTTACGAAATTGCGTTAATGTTTTACGGAATTTTGAGGTATTTACAGAAGTTGCTGAGGAAAAGGGAAAGGGAAGTGAAGGAGAAATATTATTTATTTTAAAAATGTATTTTTCTCAGAAAAAAAGTGTGAATTCTATGAAGTACAAAATTTTTACGATGACGATTTTACTACTGATAAGGATGGATCAATTACTGTTCAAATTTCTTTCAGAAAATTAGTGAAAAAGAGAGACAGAGAAAAAGAAACTTGTTAGAAAGAAATTGAATTATTTATATTTATTTATAGTAATTTATATTTATTTTAGATATTTATTTATGTTTATTTAATACAGTAATTAATCACATAATTATTATTAAAATAGTCATGCTTTAATGTAACGTTTATAAGTCAAACGTATTGGTGGAAAAATAACTCTGACTTTTTCCTACAACAGATTTTTATAAATTACTTAATTGTTTTTGAAAAGCTGATGATTTTGCAACAAATATATTAAAAAATACGAAATTTTAAAAACTTATTTGATATTTAATGGCTTTTAATAACATGCAAATTGATAGGAATAAATAATTCAATAAATATTTTATGGAACCCAAAATTTATGATGATAATGGTTTGAATATTACAGAGAAAGTTTTAAAATATTTTACAGAAAAAGTTGAAGAAAATAAATTACTCGTAACTGAAAAAAATCCAAAAATTTCTCGAAAGTTAATCATTATTTGTATCCTTTTTAAGGTAACTTAAGGTTAAATGCTTCATCTAATATTAATAAATAATTTAAAAAATGAATTGCATACAAAGATATCAAAATTTGTAAAATATATCATTTTATATTTTTTGGTAATCATATATTAATGCACATGAAAAAAATTAACTTAATCCACAATTTCATTTTATTTATTTTTTTACGAATTTAATGACAAAAATTTACAGACAGAATAAATAAATTTTTTTATATGGAAAAGAATATTAATCTATAAAAGAAATATCTGTAAGATAAAACACTCAGATTTTTATTTGAAAAATCTTTTCGTCAAGAAGTGATAAAAGAGATATCTGTCGCATTATGAACAAAAATAAATGTTAAAGAAGGTGTCGTACATCAACCTCTCGAAGTCTTTCTGAAGCCTATGATGCAATAAAGGCAATAAAATACTTTATGGTAAAAAATGTTAAGAACCATAAAGAGAGGAATAAAATATAACCTATTCTTTTTAGTACGAGCATTCCAAGATTACAGAGAACATACCAGACGTTTTTATCTGTATTTAGTCTTGAGAGAAGTGCGGTTTATTTTATTTATGCGCAAAATAAATACTGCTTTATTTTTAATAATGTGGAGATACGGAAATACTGATACGAACATTTCATAATAATGTCGAATCAGTCAAGTCAGTATCAAGACATTTGTTTCTTTCTTTGAAGTTTAGAATGTTTATGAATTAAGAAAATTATTTATGAGAATAACGAAGTTTTAGGAATGATAATATACTAAGTTATGAGAATATTTAAAAAATATGATTATATATTAAACATTTGAAGTTACGTTTTATTATTATTAACCATGAAATTGTTTCTTTTTTTACAGTAGAGATCCTGAGTACGCCACTTTATTACGATGCTCATTGGTTTAAAATATTCATGACGTCAGATAACGTTTCATCTACATCTCATCATGTTGAGAAGAAGTGATACATCCGACTTTTCAACGAATTTGCTGCCTGCCATCAAGCCATCAAATTCTTTAAGCAGCAGCAAAAAAGAAAAAAAAAAAAGAAAAAAAAAAAAAAGGAAAAGGAAAAGAAAGAAATAAAAAGAAAGAAAGAAAGAAAAAGAAGAAAGGAAAAATATGGATAAAGAAAAATATTAAAGCAAGGCGAAGTTAACCATCGAATGTCTGAAAATAGAGTCAAAGTTCATTTCGTTAATAAAACGATTTCTGATATAAGGACCAAATCATCGGTTTGAGAAGCCATTTTCCAATGATTGAAGCCATTAACACGTTGGCAGTAGAAAAGGAGAAAAAACAAATTAAGAAAGACAAGACTAAACATCCACTTTATGGTTAGTTTAAATCGTCAAAGATAATTTAAATTTTAAAAATTTCACTAACTAATAGAATTTCAAATTAATAATTGAAATATTTGTTAACTATCTCCTTTGAATTTTAAGATTATTTCCTTATTCTTTTTGAGTTATTGATGTAGTTTTATTTATAATTAGAATAATTATATTCATTAACTAGCAGTGATTATAGTTTAACATATTTTATATGAAATCCTATTAACAATTATTAAATTAAACTGGGCTTGAATTAGAATAATTAAAATTAAATACTAAAACACATAAAAGTAAAATACTAAAGCATCAAACATAACATACTAAAACATCAAAGTTTTGTTTTAAATCTAAAAGAATCATATTTTATGTGACCACCTTTAGCAAAACACTAGAAAAAATCGAAAACAATTTGAATGCATTGCATTTACAAATATCAATTGTGTAATACAGAAACTAGGTTGATGTTTACCGAGTCGAATTGGAGATAAAGCATGAATCTTTGATAAAAAAAATCCTTGACTTCAAAATATACTCAAACAAAAAGTTCATCGGCAATATATATCTAATGAAAATTCCTAACCCAAAAAATAAAATAATCATTTTGAAGTGCTTTAGTGATAGTGTTATAAAATAAAACACAACTAGCCAACTATTTATCAGACAGATCAAATAATACTGTAAATGTTCAAATTACTTTTTATAATTGAGACCCGCTCAACAAATTGCTTTTTCAATATTAGAATCTTCTGTATTGATACATTGAGAACAATGTACACCTATTTATTTTCAAACTATTGAAGTTTGTATTTTGTTTTATTCGTGATCTTAAAAAAATTTTAGTTTTAGTAGTTGTACAATAATATCAAAGTTTATATGTAAATTTATCTATTTTTAGGTACTGTGATTTCTGCAAAGGCATAAACATTGCATTTTGAAAAAAGGTGGCTTAAAATAATTAAAACTATTTATGCATCACCAAGTTAAATTAGGAGCGGTATCACCGTCTACCTCGTAGCTATCGTCTTAAACATGACATACTTATATGTATTCACTAGAAAAATTGATAAGAATAATATTCAACATTTTATCATAAAGATTATGGCAATAATGGAATATTAAAAAGAAAAACATTTTCTATTTGCTAACGAAAACAATTGCTACACACAGTATACCTTTAGTGAAGCCTTCAAATTTTGTTCCTTCACTATATATGCATTAAAATACTTGGTAAATTTTGAAATAGTTTAAAATCTAAGCAATTCAAAACAAAGAAGTCACCACATACGCCTTCTCGTCTGCTTAAATTTGTACTGTCAATCTGTTTTTGTAGAATCTGTTACAGGATATAATTGCAGAATTTTAGGAAATCTTGATAATATAGATGGTATTTTCACCAATTTCTGCATGGCCGTGGTAACCTAGTGTTAGGACGTCGGCTTTTCATCTGGAAGCATAGGGTTCGATTCCCAATGCCGCCAAAGACCCACTGAGTACATTCGATATGCGTGCCCCCCAAATTTGTGGAATCGAAAGTCCTGTCATCGGTCGTTTGAGCAAGTTACCAAGGGTATAATGGTCTGGAGAAAATTTCTTCCTCCTCCAGATCAATGTCAAAATTGAGGGAGTGGATACTCTGGTGGTGCCATCTATCGGAAGAGGCTTAGAGCAGAGTCGTACCTTTACCTTTGTGGTGCTCTGGTTAAACGAAAGACGCGCCCTACTGACTTCAATTGGCACAGTCAACGGCATAGCGAGCTTGGTTTGTCCAAGTGTCATCAGTAACAGCAACAACACCGATTTCTATGCACCGTCTGCTTATTAAGCAAAACAAAGAAGAATTTTTTATTTGATTTCCTTAACGCACATAAATGCCGTATCGGAGAGAATGCCGAAATGTTTACAAGTAATGATTTAAACACTTATAAATTCTTCGGGAATTTACACTTTCTTTTTATTTGGATTATCAATTATTCTTATACATGATAAAAAAGAATATTTATTATAATTAATCTTGGGATTTATTTGTTAAGAAATTAAATATTTTTATTTAAGATCACATAAGTACTGTATTGTCATAGAAACACTCACGATATTGATGAAAATTTAACTTTTAAGCATGCAATTACTACATCGTTACTTGTAGAAATTACGGAAATTTATTTGCATTATTAAATATTACTGTTTTAAGAACATTATAATAAACATGCTACAATTTATACATCATGAATTTATAATACTTTGATATTTGCTTAGGAGAATCATTAATTAAATTCTCATAAATTAGTCATTAACCTGCCCATATCTTTATTGTTTAAAATTTTTTATGAAGACTTGCCTACATTATGAAAGAAGATATTTTGCTTTTCGGAAATAATTTTTAAATTTAATATTAACCATATATGGTATTTTTTATTTTCATTTTTTGAACTGCTTAAATTTCGCACATAATATTGACTTAATATTAATTTTGATACATAATTAAATAAAAGCAAAAAATTATAAAACAAATGAAGAAATAATAAAATATGTTAATTTTATATTGTATAAAAATAATTAAACTTTCTAATTAGTTTAAAAATTTAACGAAATTAGAATCTATAACGTGAAAATCTGAAAAGAATATTTCCCAATTTAATTTGGTTTGTTCAAAAAATATGTACACTAAAATACATGAAATGTTAATACATATATATATAATATACTATTAATATAATAATATTCTTATATTTAATAAAAACGATATCTCTTTTCTCTTTCGAACCAATAGTGAATGTCTTTTTAATTTTCATTTAAGATTTGTACGGAACAATTAATTAAAATCAAGTATCAAACAAAATGTTTGAAATATTTGGGGATAATTAAACAAACGTTTGAACCATTCTGAATGAATTTGGGAGAGAGAAGCACAAGGTTTGCTTTTTTGTCGCTCAACGGTCATTTTTTACACACGAGAGCTAATTAGAACGGGACCTACGCTTTAAAGTGGATTCCAAACCACTACAAACATCCATGTGCAAGGTGGGATTCGAACCCATGAACTGTTGAAACGAAGACAAAAGCGCTAACCATTCAGCTGCCAGTTCGGCCGAGAGAGAATCACAAGGAGCAGAACTAAAATGACAATAATTTTTTAACAAAGTAAAATAAATTTCAATGTGCTTATTTTTATTATTCCATAAGAAAGTAATTTATGAAAAGTATTTATTTCATAGTTAATCAAAAAACATAATAGCTGTTGGCAATTGGCAACTCTTAATTTAAAAAGAAAATTGTACAACATAAATTTTATCTGTCTTAAGATAAGAGATACATTATAGGAGACATAATTAAAGACAAGAAAAGTTATACAATCACATTATTTCTTAAATTACACATCATCATTTCCATAGCTTATTATACTTATATCTGAGCATAATTGCTAAAAGCTGCATAAACCTTAGTCCAGTTACAGATGACGGACTATAGCCATAAAATGTTCCCAAATAGCTTAAATTGGATGAAACATTAATATTACATATTGAATTCTATAATTATTTCCATGATGCATTCTAAGAGTTCATTTCCCACAAGAAACAGGCCAAACTTAATAATTTCTATGACAAGTCCGGAACAGAGAGAGAAATGCATTCATTAAATCTTTAGAAGATGCTAGCAATTTAATGACCTTGAAAAGTGGCTTTGATTTTTTTTCGTTTTTGATTACTATCTAGTAACATATTACTATCTAATGATCGTAAAATAATCGTTGTGCATATCATAATGCTCAGAGTTACCTCTGTTCAATTTCAGATTTCTAAAAGTTATGTGAAAAATTTAAAATATGTATCTAATTTTTACCTATAAATGCTTGAAGTAAGTTATTTAATTTTCATTAAGTTTGGCTTTTTTTTATTCTACTATCAATTTTTGTTCGTGAGATTTGATTCGCGCAAAACCTATTTCTGAATTTGAATTCCAAATTATTGCAAACATCCATATCTGAAGAAAGAATTGAATTCACGAACTACTAAAGTAAAGCTCAGAGAGAAATTGATTCGGCTACAATTTTGGCTATATTTATTGACTAAAGCATTCAAGATTATTGATTAACTATTCAACATCCTGCTCTTGGACTCACACATTCCCATTCCGAAATCTTTTAATTATAAATTTCACAATATAATTTTACTTAGATATCTTTTCGCTGCATAAGTGACTATTTCGTAAACATTCTATTTAAACATTTCTACACCGTGTTGTCTAATACAAAAATAATTTATTAAATTTATTTTCTCAAAAAGTATTTCAAATATACTATAAATGTTTTTAAAAAACTTAAAAACATGTACTAAAGTATAAGGGAGGTGTTATATATTAAAGTATAATTTACAACATAATTTAAAATACAGATATAATGAAGAAAATTTAAAAGCGAGTTTTTTTCTATTAAATTTGACATTTTTTGGTATAGTTTGGTTGATATAAATATTTTTAAATTTACAAATTTACTAATAAACATATTAATTTTTCCACATTATTATTTTTTTTAGGAATTTTGATTTCATTTAAAAAAAAAAAAACCAGCTAACAAATAGTATGGAATAATATTTTTCGTTTGCGAACGAAGATTGTTTTGCTAATTTTTTATAAAATGCATGTAAATAAAGAAATAAATAAAAAGTTTGTTGTAAACTGAGGATTTATTTTGTGATTCAATGATCTTTTGTGCAATAAAGCTAATCACATACCAACTGGAATCAACTGTTTACAAAGAACACCGATATACAATCCAAACATCCAAGCCTGAGATCAAAATCGAACTCACGAATTGTTGGACTGAGGACCAGTGTGCCTATCGTTGGGCTTCCAGCTCCGCAATGAGTATGTGAAATACTCTAGCTATATGCAATGCAAATAATTGAAAAAATTTCTCTAATCGAAAAATTTGTTATCTCTTGTTAATTACTGTAGATAAAAGCCATTCAATTTGGTGAAAAGGCTTCATGGCACCAATTAATAGACATGTATTAAAAAAAGAAAAAAAAACTTCTGAAATGTTAAGTGAACGAGAGCATTTATTTAAAATTAAATCGATAAAATATTCATTTCAGTAATCAAATCATTAGCTTTTTTACTCAAAAATATTTTATGGTGAAATATATAAGAACTACAGGATATAAATTAATTTCTTTTGAAGTTTTAAGATGGAAAGGTTGAAAATTTTGGCAAATAAAATATTCACTAAGCAATTTGAAATGTATATTTTATCATTTACACACGGAGTTTTAGAATGACATAAGTAAAAACGTCTTTTCTCCAATAATTACCATCGAAAGAATTGGTTTTTATGTTTGCAAAGTACAGAAAATATGCCAAATTTGACTGGAGTTTCACCTTTTAAAAGCACCTAGTTACATAATTTAATTTCATCAAATTTCTTTGAACAATGTTTTACTCGTCTTATAGTAAAATGCATACGGAATTTATAAAAATGTCTCTCTTACTTAAAAGTTTTTATGTGTGAGTAATATTTTATAGTTTTATTTTCTGCCATACATTTTGAGAAATCAAAAAAAAAAAAAAATCTGGAGCTGATTTTATATACATCTCCTATTGCGTTAAATAAAGAAAAAAAAAGAGCTGCGGTAGCCAGGTAAAAGGAAAAACATTAGTTGATTTATGATTTCTGAAATTTTCAGTTGCAAACAGAAAAAGACATTTTATGTTCAAAGGATAATGAAATGGAAACTGGATCCCGCTGAAAACTCTCATGCTGAGAAAACCTATGAAAATAGGCTACAATGATGACGAAATTCGATGATGTGACATGAAAAGAAGGATGCCACCACTGATGTTGAGCTTGTCACTTGATTCCGATTAAAATGTTTTAAACGGATTGCTGTGCTCAGCGACATCATTCATTATCAATAAGCGACCAGAAACAAATGTAATAACCAATATTTGCCGTCATTCCCAGAAAATGTTTTCTGATACAATTTATAAGTTTAATGATGTTGAATAAAATTTTTGTTGCTAGAATTGATGCTTAATGAATGATACATATCTGTGAACATTTTATAAAATGTAATTATCGATATTTATTGGTTAATACCATCATATTTATAATTATTATTAATACAGGATCAAATCACACAATATTTCGGCTTACTCTTATTTTAGACGTCAAAAGTACATTAATGAAATAGAAATAAATGGTATTATTAACAGGTTGAATAAAAAATAGGAAATGAAACACATAAATACGTGATCTATCATTGAACATATTAATTATTGTGACGCGAAAATCTTGTGATTTATTTATTTTACATAAAATATGATCATCACATAGATTTTATACATGTATGATAATCCTTCAGAAATTCTATAATTTATAAAATACGACTTAGTTGCAGAAGTTGTTAAAGTATTCTGTGACTGAAAACATTTTTAGAAACATCTTGGAGATTGTGTTGCGCCATGTCACTAATCTAAGCATCAAATTTCTATGCATAATATTTTGATTGATATCCTGCAGGTAACATGAAAAAAATCGAATGATTTCTAGAATTGTTTTTTTAGTTGTTGAACCACATTACGTATTAAAATACGTGGATATATAACTCATTATTAACCTATATTAGTACTTATGTATGCAGATGTATTATCAATCATATTAGCTCAATTGTATCGAGAATACGTGAAATGAATTACGTTGATGGATCAAAGTTGCATTATAGGTAAACACGTCAAAGTTAATCCATTTGCTTCAAGTACTTAGTTACATGTAACAGTACCATGAATAACACACAAAGGAAAAAATCTATGAAATAATTCTATATCAGTTATTTATCGTCCCAAGCGAATGTCACCTGCGATGAGTGATAAAAATTAGTATATCCAGAGAAAGATAATCAATAAGCAATCAATACCACTGATTAATAAGAATCAAGAACTCAAGCCAAAGAAATCATGAATATTTAATGACTTTTCTGCAGGTGGTATTGGGACATAATCCACAGTGCCTCGTTTATAAATTGTTTATTTTTCAAAGAAAATTAATGAAGCAATAGAGATGAAGTATGAAACTAATAAAATATACACAGGTTAGTTAACTAAAATGCATTCTCCACAACAATGCATAATTTATTTTAAATACGCTTAGGAACTGTATAAGATAATTTAGTGAATTTAAAATCCAACATCTAAAATAGATATAAATATTGATTATAGTACATAATATAAATTCTGTCTTGTAAAGCCCAGATTAGAAAATTGGATTTAATTATCATTTGGTAAACGTGATAGTTACCAAATTATTTGACGTAGTTTGGCCTTTTTGAAAAAAAGTCAAATGAACGGACTTCTTGCCAAATCAATCACTTTCAGGCAAGCTCAAAATGGTAGAACCCATAGAAATACAACACGACAATATTGTAATTTGTTTTTAAATTGTGCAATGTGCTATTAGCTAAATTGTAAAATGTACTATGAATAGCACAATTAAATTGTGCTATTCATTCTGCCGTATTAACAGACATATTTTATCTCCCGTCTAGTGTTTTTTTGTAATTTTTAATTTACGTTTTCCATAATTAAAAATGAAATAAATATGTATAAGCTGTTGTTTATCAAATATTTTTTTGAATCAAAATTGCCTAAGTTTAAAAATTCGCCAAACTACGAAAAAATGCAGGAGTACAAAGGAAAAGATAGTCACACACTTTGTGTTAGATCTCCTTGGTTTTGTTTCAACATGAACTTGTAAATCTTATCTGATATTGAATCTGAAGAGATTGAAGAAATCCACTTTACTTTTTTGTTGATTTTTTTTTTTTTTTTTTTTGTTATTCCATGAATTTTTTTTTCCACTGAAGGACAAAAATTGATCTCTGTACTTAAGTTTAAATGTAAAATTCAATTCACTGTATGACTCATAAATGTAAAATTTCAAAATGCATGCCATTGATTAAATAAATGTAAAATTTCATAAATGTAAAATTTCAAAATGCATGCCGTTGATTAAATAAATGTAAAATTTCATAAATGTAAAATTTCAAAATGCATGCCATTGATTAAATGAAGGCGAGAGAGCGTTAATACCAACAAATACTGAATACTCTTTGGGTCATCAAAAAAGTTTTTTTATGAAGATAAAATTTTGCATAAAAACATTTTTGATAAAAAAAAAATTATTAAAATAACTTTCTCATTCTTTTGCCATTAATTAAAAAAATTTTTTTTGAATTTAAGAAAAATTTTATTTTGTAGATTTTACGTATCGAAATCCTTTGTAACATTTAAACACCTCGGCGAAAATTATATATATATTTTTAAATTTCATCATTGCTTGATTTTTTTTTAATCAAATGCTTATTTTTAATTACTGATAGAGCAAGATTTTTCAATATTCAATATATTATAAGTTTCTTTACGGTTTAAATTAGCAATTAAAATTCTTGACAAATGTTAGAAGATTTACAGGAGAAATTTCTTGCTCTTAAGAATTATTTCACCAAGAAAGTAATTCAGCGAGTTAAATTTGTTCGAGTTTTCATAGAAATGCAATTTCTCTCTCTCTTACTGTCTCTTAAGGGATATTGTTATTTAAAATATCCTTTAAAATGAATGATTATTAAAGAACAAATTTTTGGCTATAATGAACATCATTCCTTGTGAAATGTATTCCGTTCCAAGCATAAGCATTGTGTATTGTACTCTTAGTGTCCTTTGCTTATATGGAGAGCTCTTGTTTTGTAGGATTCAAATATTAAGCTTTAAGGAATGGTGTAAATAAAGGCATAAAAACAGTATTTTATTAAAGGTTTCCGTTGCTTGATAGATGAATAGATACCTCCTCATTAAAATTGCATCAACAGATATTTATTTAGTCTCCCTGAAATCAGTTTCTTTTTAATCCAATTATTAAATTCGATTAAAAAGAAACACCTGTACAGAGAAATTCTTCTCGAGTCTTTCTGCACAGCCGTTTTTATGAAAAGTATTGATCAGCTTCACCTTTAACATTTTATCAATCTTGAAACTGATGAAGACATTTACATTTCACTCTTAATTGCATTTTGATAGATTGCCAGACACTGCATACTTAGTCTTAGACTGCAATGCAACTGAAGAATGTTATTGGTATTTAGTTCTATTGTTTCCAGAATATTTTAAAAGGGTTTCATGAACATCTGAAAAATAGATGGTTCCAATTTTAGTTATACAGTTCTGAATAGAGTACCAAATTATTCAATCTTTCTAATTTATTTTAACTTATTTACAAAAGTGAAATTCGATACAATAACTTAAGATTCTGTTAATTTGCATGAATTTAGTTTTTGTATTTCATCCACTGCCTTTGCGTAACATTAATAGTGTAATCCTCAGAAAAATAAAGGATGACTGAGTTTCTCTTTATGTTGAAGCAATTATGGCCCGGCAGTGCAAAACCCTACTTGATAGAACTATAAAATCATTGGCTCCTTACCACGAGCTGTTGGTGTTGCTTGTTTTCGGGTTACAACTACCTGCAAAAGCATATGCAATAGGTGTGACGGACTATGCTCGTTGTCCATTGTCCAATCTTGGTGATATGGATGCCTCTCACCTCAGGAACTGCCCTAAAGTTTTAAAATTTATGACTGACAACTTTTTTTGAGGCTACTAAAGGATTTTGCTTTTGTTTTTATATTTGTTCATATTTTTATTGGGCTGCTCGTCGATTAATGGCAGAGATGCCGAGGATAGGCGTAGGATAAAAAAAAAATTGTATTTTTAATATTACAAGACTATTCATAAGAAATTTTATAAAAATCTTTTTGAAATCTGAAAAAAAGTTTATTGTTGTCACTTATCTCTTCTGATTGACAGTAGCAACAAACCAGTTCCATGAGCCCGAACGCCTTCAAACAATGGAGCACACTCAGGGCTCGAGAACTACAGCTGGATTTTAATTTAAACCGATGCAGGCCAAAATGTGGGCAGGAGTATCTTGAATCACAATGCATTTTGGACACAGTGGATAAACTTTGCGGTCCGTCATATGATACTGTACAGGAGTGTGTTCACTTCGAAATCTCGTGAGAGTTGTTTGATCGCGCTTGTAACCAATCCCAATTAGAATAGCACCGGGGCGGTTTTCCGCATATCATTCATGCACTGTTCAGAAGAACAGACATCTTGCCTGACCCAGGTGACGACCTCTAAAAAAATAAGGCAACCACCATGAGCAGTATCCTTACGGCTGTCCTCTCAGGACACACCATTTGAAGAAAATTTTAACAATGGTTAGAAATTTCAATTTCATTTTCCAAAATCATGGAGCAAAACTAAAGAAATTCTATCAAAATATATTTTGATTGTATTATACATAGAATTTACAATATTTCCATTCCAAATAATTTATTTTACATAATTTGTAATCAGCCTTATTATTTTTCAAATTTGTAAACATTAAAGGCGATAAAAGTGATTATTTTTGTTTCTAAATCGAATGAGATACTTGACATATTATTTTACATTACATATGTAGTATAAAAAAAACTATCTTCAACATAAGGAAACTTATTTAATTATACAAAAGAAAGAAGCATTTTACTATTCCAAGCATAGAACAACTGCCCAAAATATTTCTTCTCATATTCCGAGCATAGAACAACTGCCCAAATTTGTTTTTCATATTCCAAGAGTAGAACAACTGCCCAAAATATTTTTCTCACTTTAAAATATACTTCATAATACATTTTGGGAGAAAGTTTCAGTGGTTGTGGGGTGAATCTCAGCACAGCTTGTCTCCATAAATTCTGAAAACAACCCTCCAGTATACTTATACAAGGACAAATACAGCATTTGTTTCGAAATGTAAACTTATAAGATAGAGCAATGCATTACTCTAACCGATTTCTTCGTCATTAAGGAAACGCAAACGGTGGAAAAGCAATGATTTTTTTATACATAATGAATTGTCCAATAAATAAATTATTGAATATTTCCGAAAAAACGTATCTGAAATCTCTTTGAAGCTCTTTTTAACTTATTCTAAAGAGTGTTTCTTCACTGAAAAAACATTACTCAAAATCATGTTTACAAAAATATTGGATTTAAATATATGCAACGATTGATAAATCTATGCAAATAAGTAAAACTGATAGAATAATTTAAACATTTCCGCTGTAAACGGTAAATGAAAAACAAATTTAATGAAAGTTAGATAACAATTTCAACAACCTTTGAAATACAGGAAAAGTTTATTTTTTTCTGAAAAAATCAATATTTTTTGAGAACTTTGAACAAATACCCCATAATCTGAAGAACAATCTATTATGTGGACGTTATAAATAAAATTGAAGGTTATTTGATAAAAATTTATCACAAACGTATTTGATATTTACTAAAATGAGGAAATACACAAAACACTTAAGAAATGATTTTGTTTTTTGTTTATTTATTTTATTTTTTTTTAAACTTTGGATTTTTAATTTTTATTTAAAAAAAATCAAAATTGTGTTTTATTATAATCGCATTTAAAAATTTTTTAAAATATTTATTATTCAGTTATTATATAAAAGAAATATTTTTATTTTAATTATTAAAACAGTTCATTTTCAATATTGAGCAATATAAACGCAGTAAGCACATCCTTAAAGGAATATATTTGAAGTTTTTATTAATACTGCAAATTGAAAAAGTTCAAACACACACAACTATCAGAATAACTATACTTTTTCTGTATCATACATTTGAATACTTTTCTGAATATCTACTTCGCAGATAACTAATTTATGCGTTAATATTACGAAGATAGCACAGTTTGAGCAACTAATAATATCCCTCCATGAATACGTAGAGGTCGTGAGAATGAATTAGTATGTATGTAGAACACATCGAAATGAATTTCAAACTTGGAGCACACGATGCTGCATACCAAAGCTGGTGAATTTAAGTCATCATATCATAATTTTCAACAATGGAATGATGAGGTCAACACCTGAGCATAAGCTTTCGAAAGTATGACATAGTAAAAAGATATTAGATTCAAAGAAATCTCTTGCTGTTGTTACTTATGATACTTGGACAAGCCAAGCTCTCTATCTATGCGAATTTAAGACAGTAAAGTGCGTCTTTCATTTAACCAGACATCATGAAGGTAAAGGTACGACTTTGCTCTAAGACTCCTCCGGTAGATGGCACCAACAGAGGATACACTCCCTTCCATTTTGACATTGATCTGGAGGGGAAGAAATATTTTCCTGATCATTACATTCATGTTAACTGCCCAATGACTGCGACCACAGGTCTAAGAAATCTTAATATGAAAAGCTTTTTCTATCATTTTTTTTATCATAATCAGATATAAATATCGCTACACCTTCAGGATACGTCATTGATGACGTCAAAAAATGACGGTCTTAGAGAATCTAGTGAGCAGTAAAATTTGTAACCCGTAAAATATCATTCAGTTCAAATGACGAGGTAATCACTTGAGTTCCTGCGTTTATATCTTCACCACCTCAGATATAAAGTGTAAGGGCTAACTAAAATGGGGATCTACACAATTTATAGCACATTTCAATTTATTACAAACCACATAATAAACAGTAGAATTTGAATCTACGGAATTTCTGAATGGAAGACCAGAATACCCACTCGTCTGATATCTCTGCTCTATCATGGCTCGATAGTGAGTCTTAAATTAATACTACTTGATCATATGAATTAATTTTGTCTTCCGTTACTTTAGTGTGTTAATGAAATTCAGTTGGAAGTCACAAGAATTCCTTAATTGTAATTTAAATCAAGAGACATTATCTCCAATTGCTTTTTAGGGGTTGCATCATAAAAAAAAAATTATCCTAAATACATAAGTGGCATTATACACAATTCCTACAGTTAGTTCACACTCTATTAACGCATACCTTGTTCAAATTTTCAATTCATAAAAAATCATTTTTATTCATCCATTTAAGTTCAAATGTTTTTTTAAGCTTTTAGTAAATGAAACTTGATGTTCATACAGATTTTTCAAATATTTTTCATACAGATCATGTTAATACAGATTTTTCAAACACAGATTTAAAATTCCATTAACTCTAATTTTAGTTTTATATTGTGAAAATTATTTTTCTTTGTTGATCTAAGTAGGAATTGACTTTTAAAAATTGTTTCACGTTATTTGTTTTTAAAGTTAAAATGGAAGTGAGTTTGGTGAAAGGATCAATTTTGTCAAGATAGAGCTCGCAATTTTTTAAGATGATAGTTTGTCATAGCGAAATGTTTACTGTGCAGTTTTGGTCCGTGACCTGATATTCAACCGTGATTTAAGACACCATGATATTTTTAAATATAATTTTATTCCAGATTATCCAGAATTCTCTTATCTCCCTCCAGAGAGCTCCAGTGGCTCAGTTATTACGCGTCACTTCCCGTTAAGATCAGCAAAGTGAAGCATCATATGCCACGGCCAGTGATTGAATAGATGCGCCCACGTTAGTATGTGCCGTCCAAAGTCCTTCCACTGGTGTGGCATGAATGTGGAGAAGAAAGCACCAGCTCAGGTTTAACATCATCACCTGACTGTGGCTCAAAATGACGAGGCACATGTTAATAAGCGAATATTCCGAATGCGTTCGTTAACCTAAAAGGGACAGTCCGGAGCTCTTCTGCTCCGCTATATATATATATATATATATACCAATTTTAAGGAAGACATTTGCGGCTCTATTCCAATTGTATAAATGCAATATCACTTTTATGTGCTTTGAAATTAATATAAATTGTTTAAAAAATGCATGCTCAATAATGAAAATTCTATTTACAATAAATTAAGGATCTGAAAATAGTATTTTATATTTTATGCTTCATTTGCGTTAAGAATTTTCAGTGAGAATAGTTAGTAGTAATTAATGAATATTTAAATGTAATTTTCTGAAACAAAAAATATCAAAGCTCTTATTAATATATCTATAGCGGATACTGTGGTGCATAATTTAAGTGAATATATTATACATTTCTCAAAAATTATAATAAAACTCTACCCAGCAATAATGTATTGGAAGACAAATTTCCATACCATCCTACATGTCGGATCAAATATGCAAATTTAGCACTCGCATATTCGTTGTAAAGTTAAAATACAAATTACAACCAACATAAATTCTGTGTGAAATTATATAAGGGGTGATCAAATGAAAAGGTATGAAACAACGTAATAGTTAAATATTTTCATATTACGCTATGGAGAACGTAACGAGACATCTCAGGATGTGATTGGAATCTCTGACTGGGATCGGCGCATGCTCGGGCGTCCACGTGCGCAGGAGAGAGCAGACGATCTTATCATAAGCGGCGTCCACATGATGCGACTGTCCGTATGAGGACAGGATGTCGTTCGCGTGGCAAAATTCGACGAATGAGGACCAGCGAGGTGTTATCCTATTTCTGAGAGCGGAAAGTGGAAAACCAGTGGAAACATGAATCGTCAACTCCCCTAAAATGTTCAAAACCATACCATCAGCAGAAAAGCTGTTTTACTCACCGTCTTTTTTGATGTTTAAGGTCCGATACTTGTGGAATTCCACGAGCCCATAAAAACCATAAATTCCGATGTGTACTGTGAGACACTCCCGACACCTACGCAGGTCACTCAAGAACAAAAGACTGGAGCTGATCATGAAGGGTGTGGTTCTGCACCATAATAACGCGCACCGGTACTTACATACTATCGCAACCATGCCAACCTCCGGGATAACTTGCCAAATTGGCAACCCCAATGTCTCACGCATCTAAGGCGCTGAACTGGCAACCATTTACTACCTTTCAAATTTTCCTGCTTGCCACCTTTCTCAGCCTATCCATTCGTTGAAAATGGCAAGCCTGAATTCTAAAATGAGAATCTGGGATTTACCCAGACTTTCGGAAATGTACCAATATTTATTTATTATTTTCTTTCATACCTGATGAAGCTTTATTTTGAAAAATAAATTTTTTGGGAGTGCAACGTTGCAACCTGTAATCAACATGAGGGAATAGGAAGTGGTAATTGGTTTGAGAGAAGACGTATCCCGTTATTAACAGCAGTAAGATTCATGTATTGCAACACCATCTTGAGTCTTACTTTGTAGAATTCAGATGGCAACAAGACCAAGAAAACGATAAAAAAATTATTTTAATTCCATTTTAAATACCATTTTCCACCAAAACGTAATTGATATATCTTTAAATAAAGGTATAAGAACTATACATATAAAAATTACTTAATATTTTTATATATTATTTATTATTTTATTTCATACTGTTTCTATCACATTGTAGAATTTTCTCGGTCTTATATAATGCCGCCAATATGGTTGTGATAATACGTAAGTACCCGCGCGCCCACATGTCTCCAGAGTCACACACTTGGAACTGACCAATTTCAAGTGAGAGACGTTGGATCATCCGACCTACAATCCGGACATGTCCTGCGATTTTCATAAGTCTGGTTCACTGAAGAAACACCTGAAAGGGTAGCGCTTTAATTCGGAAGACGTACTCAAGGAAGCTGTGAAGGACTGGATCACGTCACGGCTCCTGTAATTCTGGGAACGAGGAATCCTGCGGCTTGTTCATCAGAGGGATCATTATGCTCAAGCCTATGCTGTATATTTTGAATAAAATCTACATTTGTACCCACCGTGTCGTTTCGTACTTTTCAATTGACCATTCTTTATATAATCAAAACAAAGAGCTTCGTGACCTTTAAAGACATTTTAGTTTGATGTGACATGAGTGATAACTCTAGTGGCGTAAGTACGGTAGAATTATCAGTCAAGGATAACTTCTTAATTGAGCTGACAAAGATTGAATATGATAAATTTCAAAAGAATATTTTTCTTTCATCATTTCTATTAGCAAATTCGGAGGTGATCGTATACTTCTTTGGGAATAATTTATGTTTGTTTGTTTGTTTATCGCGCGCTCAAAGGTTATTTTTTGCACATGAGGGCTAATTAGACTGGGACCTACGGTTTAAAATGGATTCCGAAGCTCTACAAACATCCATGCTCTAGGTGGGATTCGAACCCACGAACTGTTGAAATGAAAGCAAGAACGCAACAATTCGGCTGCCAGCTCAGCGGGAGTGATTTATGATATGACCTGATGTTTTTCCTGATAAATTAAACGCGTAGAAGAATCTATGAATATTTTCTACAATGGAGTTCTTTCTACAATCTAGAAATTGTATGGAGTTGACGAATGTTATTTATAACACAATGTGTCATATTATATAGTAGTCGGTGCCCAGTAGAGTTATCAGAGCATTGTTGTAGAATGCCGTCTCCTGTCTTCCACATATTTGTCTTCTGTCCTATAGGAAATGTATCAGATTAGTAATACCCAGATACTACGGGCGAAATTTACAGTTGAATTGCATCATTTCTGCAGTATGATTGGTTACAAATACTCGTAATGTACCAAAAACTATGGAAAATACATCAAGAGTTGCTAGTGATGTTGCGTGGGAAACGTGTGGGACACCATCGGTCTATTATTGTATGCGTTCTTACCATTATACTATCATATTTTGCTTTGTCTAAATTTACTGTAGGTAGTGCATATGTTAGATTCAATGACTTGATAAACGAACATTTTCCTATCGATTAAATTATCTCCAATATTTCTGACAATAGTAATATTTTATTCAAACAAAATATAAATTTTATAAAAGCTAATATTTAAAAAATTGTATAAAATTTTTGTACATGTATTCAGTTGATAAAGAAATATACAACAACTGACTAGATAAGCGTATAGTTATCTGAATATGAAAACAAAATTTACATTTCTCTTTTAAACATTAATTTCGTAAAAGATTATAAAAATCAAAGAACCTATTAAATGCATTTTATGTAAATTGATAACACAAATTGAAAAATCAGGATATTTAATTATTTCAATATGTTCTTTTTTCTTCGATTCTTAATCTTAATTTTTAATTAAATAAACATTTCAGGCAAAATACATATATTCTAAGTTTTGGAGATTTTTAAAATATAGAAAATATACAAGCGAATAACGTTTTTCAAAAAATAAAAAATACTGAATTTACTTACTTTTTCAGTCAAGATATCATGCTTGGAGAACTACCCTTGGAAATTATGTTATAAAAAAATTAGTCAGAAAATACACAAAACACTAACATGGGCACATGGATGGGCAACTATAGTTTCTTCACTAGCAGCAGCACAACCCCAGAAAAAAGCACCATTGAAATGTATTTATCTACATGGTTTTTCTAATGGACAAAGAAGGCATTGACAGGACATCACAAGAAATGGTGCATCCATGAATTGAGAGGACCATTGAGACCCGTTGACCCTTGGTCAGGTGTCTTTACTTGGCACTTCAGTACGTAGTTCTCTCCAGAATTGTTATCCCAGAATTCCTGGCCGTTAGCCACATACTTGAGGGCAAAGACTAACCTCTGACCAGGTGACAAATGAGGAAGGTGAATATTAAAGCTGAATTTGTCTGAAAATCCATCACAAGACGATGGAACGTAATCAGCATTGAGGTCCGTATGTGCTGCCCATTCAGTAGTGGTATACCGGACCGTTACCAGTTTCTCAAATCCCAAGTTCAAGACTCTTATCACACCAGTAACACGAAGATCGTTGATGACTGCATTCTCCAGGGCAACTTTCTGCTGCCGAACTTTATCCAGAAAGTAAGGGTCAGACCCAGGCTGCTCGAACTGTGCAACAAACTTGCATCCAGCTTGGGTTAAGCCTGGTGAACTGGCACTCCATGACATAGACAGAGGAGCTCTGACAACTTGTGGAACTCTTAAATCTGCAAAAGCAGACTGAGGAACTATAGGTGCGTCATCATCTTTGACAAAATGGCGAATGGCCTCAAGATCAAGACCAAGAACGTCGGCAAATCTAACAATCTTTTTTCGACTGGGAGTCCCAGGAGGTGTTTTTCCAGTCTTTAGGGATGTGCTTCGCACTAATCGTGGAACATCGGGTGGTGACAAAAGATCTCTACCAGATGTGGTGTCTGATGACAGAGTTGAAGAGGCACTGTTATCTTCCTTGCCTTCGGAAAGTTCTTCTATGGGACTAGTCATGTATGTTCTACTCGTCAGGGAAGATTCGATCAACTGTAACCGACTTCGTAACTCGTCTGCCAATGGACTTCCTTCATCCCTATAATCATAAGTAGGACTTGCAAGTTCAGAAACAGTTTCTGTGCTATTCGATGTGGTGCTACTCGGTTCTTCGGTTTCGATCGTGAGAGCAGGTGAATCGGATTGTACTTCGGACTCTGAGGCAAATGATTCCGGAGGTGAATCTGGCCTCCAGACATGGTTTTCATCTCTACAATTACCTAAAATAAAACACATTATTTAGAATGGTTTCAAATAATACTCTTCTATATTTAATAAAAATTAATTCCATCTAACTTAATAAGGATACTAGTAGTAAATCCATGACAATCTCATAAAAAGGATATTCAAAGTTATTTTGACATAACATAAATAGCGATCTTGAATTTTATTTTCATAAGCATGTAAGATATTTTGATTTTATTATTTTCATTAGAAGATACATTTTGTGCACCGATGTAAATTTTTTAAATTCTTTTTAAGTACATCAATAAAATGAAATTGCAGTATTAGGTTAAAAATATTTCGTTCAAATAGCTTTCATTACAACAATACGCTAATTCAAAATAAAATTTGGATAAATTCCTTTATTTTTTAATAAAAACATGCAGTAATATAGGTTTACATAATTTGTATTATACGTTTACTTTTCGGTGATATGTTTTAAACTTGAAATATGATGGTATATTTCAAACGTAAAAAATTGGCACTTTTATGACACAAAAATCAAATTCTACTCTTTTAAAATAGTATCAAATCAAAACTATAAGCAGCTGACGAAAACTAATTAAAAAATCTTTGTTTTCAAATCGGTATCCGTTTACTGACATAACATTGCGGATTAATTTGAGAGCTAGATCAGCAATTTTTTTATTGCAAAAATTAATCTGAGTAAAAAACAATCAGTTTAGAAGACAAATTGGAAAATTTAGGAATAGCCAACTAAGTACGTTAATGTAAAGTTATATTGTGACCCACTTATATAAATATATACTTTAAAAGTATATTTTAATAACGTAAGGGAGAAAAACTTACATGACAACTTTTAAAAAGAGAGATATGAAAAAAGACGATAAAAATTAATGTTACGTTTTTCAAAAGAACATTTTAATTAATTATATACAGGCAGTATCAATTTATAGAATGATGTACTAATAAATAGCACTTCAGTTATGTATACGTGTATAATTTAGATCATAGGAAAATCATTAGGATGTATGATTTAAATCCTATGCATCATTAATCACAAGATCACTAAAAATTAGGTAACATTTTTAATAACTATCATTAATTTTGATGTTTTTTGATAGAAATTCACAGGCTTTGAAAATAAAAATTATAAAATTCTAATTTCAATGCTTATAACAATTTTAATCAGTGAATGATCTTTTCAATTCTATAAGTAAATTTTAGATAAATAAAGTTTCTCGAATTAATGACATTTTAATAAAGCTGCAGAGCTAAAAGAAAGGAAAATATTTTACTTAAAAAGCTAATAAAATTCTAAAATGTAACATTTTAAAAATTGGCTTAAAAAAATTAAATCATTACTTTTAAAAGATTAAATTTAAAAATTTAAGTGTAATTTTGAAAAGCTGGTGAAGTACTAAGATTTTATATGCAATTATTATAAATATAATCTCAAATATATATATTAATATACAATTTGTTAAATCACAGATTTTTTTCTGATTGAATAGTTTATTTTTTATTTTGAGTAATTATCTTTTACATAATTTTACAAATATTTTAGAGTATCAATGATAAATTTCACAACTTATTATTAAAATATTCTACACGTGAATTATCTGCAATATTATTTAATTGTGAAACATTAAATGATACCAGTAGGTTATATACCCCCATTGGCAATCTTTGCAACTTTTGTTCGTCGATAAGCGATTGTAACACTGTAGTCACTTAAAAAAGCCTTATAAATGACACAAAATTGACGTAAAAAACAAGAAGAAAAAAAAAACAAACCTGGCAACAAAAAAATCCAAAATGCAACAAAATTTCAAATAGGCAACACCAAAGAAAAAAAAACCGGAAACACTAGAATCCAAACAAATGTCGGAAGATTTGGCGAGAAATCTCTTGTACGGATGTAACATACTTATACCCATTAAATAAAAAAATTTATGATTCATTTGTAGTTTATATAAAAGCAAATTTAACTTTTATTTTCATAATAATATAAGCATATGAATGACATATCTATCCATGACATCTGTTAAAAGTTTTTTATGCATAATCGAAAATTTTGCAATTTGTATGAAACTTTTGCAATTTGTATGAAAATTTTGCAAATGTAACGTTACAACACACCAAGGAAATGGATTTATAATAATTTTTATGTAAAAATAAATAGCTACCTTAATTTCAGTATCATTAAATGCGCTTTAAATAGCTTCGTAATAAAAATAAGAATACCTATAAGAGAAGAAACCAGATAAGCAATAGACATCTCAGTGAATCACTACTCAAAAATTATCTGTAGTAGAAGGTGCGCCAGAAGGAAAGGGCACCGGGCCGATAGTATCCAAGCACAGTTCTTAAAATATATTTTTTCACCTGATGATACAGTCTGGAGATGCTCCAATGAACAATTCCTTCTCGCTTATCACCGCCAAAGAGGAAAATCGCATCGTCACTTCCTCAGCTGTTTCCTCGTCTGAGGAAGACACTCAAATATTTACGATCCTCTGCTGATCTCAATTGCTTATTTATCGAGTATTGTATGGTTGCCTGTAGACACATTCGCTTTTCAGCTGTCAAAGAAGTCTTTTGCAGTGTTCGATTGGCGTAAATCACTCAGTTCGAATTAGGAACCATGTATGACGACATTTCTTGAAATATAAGAACAATATTTTTTGGACAACAACTATTGATACATATTGTGCTGATTGGTTAGATTTATATTCCATTACATTATCATAATAAAATGCATTTTATGACAATATGCCGAAAAAATTAGCCAACAATTAAAAGTTTTTGGTTATTGTTGTTTGTCCATTAATAATCATTTTTTGCAAAAGATGGATATATAGACATGGAGTTACATTTTAAAATGAATTTTGAATGACTACAAATATTCAAACCTCAATCAGGAATCGAACACAGAAATTGCAAACCAGAAAGCAATAGCGTATCAACTTTGCTTGTTTTTCTTTAACGATGTAGAAAATAAATCTTTCATCACCAAAAATTAATTTATGTGCAGACTGGTCAGTAGTTTTGAAATTTGATGCATTATTGCCAAACTAAAAAGAAAATGTACTGAAAAAAGTTTAAATTTTGTATGAAATGTGTGGATTTGTTTCTTTTCTCGATGTCATTTTTAAGCAAGGCTTACGGTTAATTAAGGTGAATGGTTAATTAAGCAAAGTTTATCTTCAATGGATTCCGAATCACAAACTTCTAAATTCGAGATGAAAATCCAATCTACGAACTATTGAACCGAAGGCCAGAGCACTAACCATTCACCTGTCTGCTTACTATGGAATGTGGATTAAGTTTTTTCAAAACACTATGCGTACATTATTGAAAAAAGTAAAATTGGAATGTCCGAAAAGCAGAAATAATTAGTTTTAGCACACTGCATCGAATTACTTAATGGAAAAATATGAAATTATATATATAGGTATATATATATATATATATATATATATATATATATATATATATATATATATATATATATATATATATATATATATATATATATATATATATATATATATATATATATATATATATATATATATATATATATATATATATATATATATATATATATATATATATATATATATATATATATATATATATATATATATATATATATATATATATATATATATATATATATATATATATATATATATATATATATATATATATATATATATATATATATATATATATATATATAGGTATATATATATATATATATATATATACATATATAGGTATATATATACATATATATATATACCTATATATATATATATATATATATTTCATACATAATGTATATATATGAAAATTCTATTAAAGTATACTACGCTAAAATGTAATAAAACCTTTTTCGTGAAATCTCTTATCAAAGACTACTTTAAAAGATATTTAAATAAATATTCTTATAGTTCACAATTTTTAATACACGATCCGTCACTATTTTTAAAATTTTGTTTTATTAAAAATGTAACATACTTTAATTTCTGATACCATAATATGCATAAATATTTTCAATATTTTGTTTTGAATTTTATCTTGTTTTAATTTAATGACGCCTAAATCTTTGCTTCAATAAATGTTATTAGCCACTTCTAATCCTGCTTAACTCATTTGGCAATAAATTGAACGTGCACAGGTTCCATAATTCAGGGTTCGAAATTCTTAATTTTTTTGGCGATGAAGAAATGTAGCCAAGATGACGTTTCGTGACGTGCGCGATGATGTAAATACTAGTGTTGCCAAAATAGATTTAAAAGCATAATTTTCATAGATCTCCATCTCTATGACGCAATAAAAACCCGGTTTCCAAATATATAAAAAACTCCGCCAAAAAATAGCCAAACTTAGAATTTGTCATCCTGGATTAAATGGCACCTATGTCATTCAGTGTGCAAAGGAGAAATATTAAATCTTAAATTATTAGCAAAAATTTTCGATACAGGTGCCATATAATCCAGGGTGCCAATTTCTGAGATTGGAGATTTTTTTTTGGCAGATTTTCTTACGTATCTGGCCACCTCGTTTTTATTATGTCATACATATAGAGACCAATAAGAATTACGCAGAAAATTCTATATTGGTAACCCTAGTATTTACGCCATCGAGCACGTCACGATACGCAATCTTGGTAACATTTCTTCATCGCCAAAAAAAATTCAGAATTTGGAATCATGGATTATACGGCCCCTATGCCAAATCTCATTATTCGTAGAAAAAACTGACATAGACATTACAATAGTACATCAGAATATGTTTTTTCTAATTTATTAACAAAAATAATGGTTAATCTGTGATTTGGGTACCCCTTTCTCGCCAAATGGGCAATAGACACGCCAAGCGTGGAAACCCTGGCTATTTCATCCTAAATGCACTCCTTGTGGGAAAAAAATGCACTTCTTGTGTCAAAAAATACACTAGAATATGGAGAAAATATGATAATTTTTCTCCATATTCTAGTGTATTTTTTGTTATACAATTCGTAAAAAAACCATTGTTTTTGTTCTCGTTGTTGAAATACAGAAACCAACGAAACAAACGGTGAAATTCATTAAAAAACACGGATTTCGGTTTCGTCGCCATAGAAACGCAGTTTTTGCATATTGTGTGTCGGATCATTCAACTTCGCAAGACAAAACGCAAAAACGGACAGTTGTCGAATTTTTGAAAATGCTCCGAACAGGGGATCCAAAGCACATTTTCACCAAAATAATTTAAAAAAAACATTATAATATAAAAATAAGCATTACATATAAATCATTATTTCTAAATTATACATAAATCCTTATCTACTGTGAAAAGTTTACGAAACTGACAATTGTATTACAATTTATTGGTTGAAGATAACTTTGAATGACTATGTAAGGTTTGCACGAATTGTTTTTAAATAAGAATTTAAATTTGAACAAGTCTAATAACCTCTGATAACGTTAATATCCTTAAATATAAATTTGTTTTCATACATAATGTATATAAAATGTACTTCTAAATCATCAAATTTTAATTTAAATAATTTTTTAATTAAATTTAAAACTTGAAAATTTAATGTAGCCAAAATCATTAAGCAAAAATATTAGTTAATATTAAACTTAATAAATACTAACTATTTAACATATTACAAATTTTTCAAATTGTGTATTTTTACTGAAAAATTGAAAATAGCATTTAGTCACCGACTTAATCAAGCAATAACGAAATGGAAAATAAAATTTCAAAACCATCATTTTATTCAAATAGAATTTTCACTATTTTTTTTTTTTAAATCTATTCTCATTGGTACAAAATGTATTTAAAATAAAAGTATTAATAAATTTCAACATTACCTTTCACATATTTATAGAAAAATTTAAAAAACTTGTTTATGTAGCCAACATGAATGCGTTACAAACAATCTGCAATTGGTTAATTCATAAACGTGAAATGTTTGAGAATTAATGTTTTTAATTATTACACGAGATAACAGATCCTAATCTTAATCGTCAAGCTTACTGAATATTAAGTTGGCATAACAAATAAGACAAAAGTACCAGCTCATATGAAGGCCTCGGCGATTTACTTTTGTTTAAAATTATACGGGGGTTGGAAATGTTTAATAACTGAAATAGACAGAAACACAGACAGTGGGAAACAGCATTTCATTTTATTTTAAATCTGAAGAAAAAAGCAGCTGAAAATGTATTGCAAAACAAAAGCATTTAATCTCAAGGGACTGATGCAATATTAGATGCACAAATGTTATATTTTTTATATTTGGTAAAATCCAAAGAAACGATGAATGTAAGAAACTGTGATTTAGAAATGCAATGTATTAATCTAACATTGTCAGTATATTTTATCATTCATTTAATAATTATAATAAATTATTAAAGTTACAGAAATTAAACTGATTTACTTACTAGAGTTTGCTTCTTTTTGCATGATTGTTTGCTTTCAAGCATTTTAAAATATTTCTATAGTTTTGGATAATCTATTGCTATAAGTTTTCGGTTAACTACTTCTGCCGATCGAAACCATTAAACACTGCCAACTACTTATTATTTTTGAAATATTGTTGAGTGACGAGATTAACATCAGAGATGGTCCATTCCCTAATATTTCACACTGATGTGAAATGATGTTTGACCTTACATAATTTTGTAACATATATTAGTTACTTTAGGCTGACGATTTAAGAATATTTCAGTGGTAAAGTCATATTCAGTAAAAGGGAGTATTACAGTAACAGAGGTAACATTTGGCGATTATTTTCCCCTTATGGTGAGGATGGCTTAAATATTGAATTTCGGTCAGTAAGTTTGGTAAAATCTTATGATTCTTGTGAGGATTTGATTTTCAATTTTGCGTGCCAATCAAATAAAAACAAATTATTAATCAAATTCTTCAAACGTTACTAGCACACAAAACAAATTTCGGAACTAATAGGGTATATCCCCTCCCATTGGTGACCCTTGCGCATTAATTTCGTCGCCAAGCAATTCTAACGCAGTTGTCTCCTTAAAATAATCATATATATGAGACAAAAGTAATGTAAAACACGAAAGAAAACCAAACCTAGCAATAAAAAAATACAAAAAAGTAAGAAAATACAAATTTGCAACATCGAAGGTAAAACTGGAAACAAAACAAAGGACATAAGATTTGGCAAGAAATCTCTTAGTGTGATATATCATACTTATACGCAAATTTCATGCTGGTACATAATCATGTTAAGGTATATAAAACGGAAGAAAATATCCCGATGTACTTAGCCAGTTTTGCGCATTTTGTCGCCGCACTGGCGCCAAGGAATAGGCTGCAATTTTTTTTAAATAAAGAATTGGCCATGTAAGGAATTGAAAAAAATTGCTTTTTGTAATGACTTTTTTGAATCAAAAACCCTAATAACATTTTAAAAATAAATTTTAAGATTTTATAACATTTTTTTTAAAATTATAATAAGCAAATCGAAATTTGAGAATATAGGTTTCAAAAATTATTAACTGAACTGATATAAGTAGTAGAATATAGTTAAAACTAATGAACTTATTGCATAAATAGATGTTTTTAATAAAAATTAATTACATCTGCTTAGTTATAAAATACGAAATTTGGATTTATTAAATTGATTGTCTTTATTAGAATTTTATGCGACAGCATTTATTAAAAAAAATTTTTTAACTCAAAATTAATTTGAAAAGCACAAAATTTTTATTAAAAAATATCATACTATAAAATTGCAAAATTAATAAAAATTTCAGAATTTCCTAGATTTTTAAGCAACAAACTTAGATTAAAATTTTGAGATAAAAAAATAGAATTTACAATATAACATGAAACTAGTTCCCTTAACAAATCTTATAGAAAATTATAACAAAAAGTAAGAAGTGATTATACATCTTTAAACTTTTAACGAAGTAAAATTCGGTAATTTTTTAATAGCAAAAAAAGTGGTAACTTCAAATGCAATTCTAACTTAGGAAATTATCTGAATAGATTTGTTACCTTTATTTTTATTTTATTTTTTATTCTACCTTCAATTAAGTGCATAATAAACCAGTTTGATATCGAATGTCACAAAATACATTTACGTAGATCAAACGGAAATTTAAAAATTCAAATGGTGCATAAATTATAATAAATATGTAACTAAACATTTACTCGAATGTGCGCCAAAATGGAACTTCGTCGCCAACATCAAGTTACATTTAGTGATTAATTATCTTTTGTTATAAATTTTTTGCAACTTAAAAATTATTAATTTTAATTCTGAATTTATTACATATGTTTTACAAATTTATTACTGAATTTGCTACGAATTTGTCTAGTCAGAACAGAAGAGAACCACCAAGATGGAGACCTTTGCGACTTTTTTTCTTCACCAAGCAATTCAAACACTGTTACCACTAGGGGAAAAAAACCCATTTATATAATGCAAAAATGACGAAAACACGTAAAAAAAACCAAACCCGGAAAAAAAAAAGAATTGAAAGGCAACAAAAACTAAATCGGCAACACCAAAGCTGAAACCTAAAATATTAGAATCAAAAACAAAGGATGCCAGATTTGGCGAGAAATCTCTTGGTGGATATATTATTTGTCTATCTTCAGAAGGTTGCTGACTACCTAAAAATCTATAATAATAATGGGATTTCACGTTAAGACTCTTTTAAACAGTCCATTGCATCCCAGAATATGATTTGTTGAAGCTGGAAAGCCACAGTATTTTTATTACAAGAGTGAGACAGATTTTTCTGCCCCTATAAAAAGATTGTCATCTTCTACTTATCCAAGAATGCCATTTTAAGTACCATATGTGCACTTAAAGTGTCCAGTTGTTAATCTAACAAGAGTAGAGTCTAGATGCTACAGTCACGTTTGAATTCCAGCAGAATCCCAGAAGATTTCCAAATAAGTAATACAAAATGGTCAAATGCTGTATGTTTTCAACAAACAGATAAAAAGTCCTAATGATTCATATAATAATTTGTATTTTGTACACATATATAAACTTCCAAAAGAGAATAAGCTATGCAACATTTTTTTATTTATTTAAAATTTGCGAACAGTTGGCTGTACCACCGTCTAATAAGCGTGCAATCATAAATCCGAAAGTGAAAATGGGTAGGTTTTTATGATTTAGAAGCAAAGGTCTACAGATTTATTTACTATCCCCAGAAATATCATTGCACTTGAGGGACATTCGGCAGCGGTGGCCTGGTTGGTTAGGACGTCGTTCTCATTATCGGAAAATAGGGAGTTCGAATCCCGGCTTAATCAAAGATATGTCGAGTTTATTAATAGCGGCTGGGGAACTAAAGGTCATAGCAATGTCTTCCAAGTGAAATGATACCCCTGTGGGTGGCAGGCCAAGAATTGGGGATTGGAAGACTCCACCCGGCTGTTTCTATGTAACTGGTAAAGTCCAACTAAGGTCTAGGTACAGGGAAGCATGCTAGTATAATAGCAACAATTTGGAGGATCTTGCGACCATGACATATTTTATGCGCCCCAACCGTCATTAGTATACACGATATATATTCGGCTAGGTCGTTCTACATTACATTCCGATTGCGATAATAACTCTTTTTCCAACCAAGCCACTCGGCCACTGGAATTAACCTGTATTATATATTTGAATTAACACATTGTTGTTGTTTCAATGCCAAATGTAATTTTTTTATTTCATGTTGAAAGCAAATTGATTATATATTTATTACGGACGCAAATTAAATTGCAGGTTTGCTTATATTTTCTTTCATTTAATATTTAAAATAATTTAACTTTTAAACTAAACTACAATTTGTTATTTTGTATTGATTGGAATTTATATTGTTTCTTTTACTGTATTTTATATTGTTAAATTGAAGAAATTAGTTCCTTATATAATGAGAAAAATAATATCAATAGTTTTCACCTATAATTTCATCCATGCTAATATTAAATGATTTTATAATTAATTTTTTACTATAAAGTAGTTGTTTATTTCATTCCAGTTGAGATCAGGATTACGCCACTTTGGAACTAGTAGGGTATATCTCCCAATTGGCAACCTTTGCGACTTTTTTTTTCCACAAAACAATTCAAATTAAATTGCTACTTTTAGCGAAAACATATAGATATACGAATCAAAGATGGTGTAAAACATCAGAAAAAATAAAACCTGGTAGCAAAAAAATCCGTATAGCAACAAAAATTGAATGAAATTAGCGACACTATAATCAAAAATGAAAGGACGCCAGGTTTGGCGAGAAATATCTTGTGGGGGATACATCATACTTATAACTCCACTTTAATGTAATTCTCATTGGCTTAAAATATCCATGATGTCAGATAATGTTTCATCTAAATCACATATAATTTATTATGATATTGTATTCAGATAGCGGCGAAAATCCAACTATTCGACAAATTTGCTACCTTTTTCAAATCGAAATTCACCATCAAATGTATGTGAATATTGTAGAAATTCATTTTGGTTAATGAAATGATTTCTTATATAAGGACCAAAGCTTTTGACACGATACATTTGGCACAATATTCAAATATGTCGCCAAAGAACAAAGCTATGATCAGCATAAGTGAGCGTTTCATAATAAAAAAAAATTGGGAATCTCAAAATGGCAATATATAAACATATAATTTAAATCTTAGTGTTACCAAATCTATAGCGTTAAGTCTACAAGGATTAAATTCATTCAAGCCATTAACACGTTGATTATCGAATATGAGAAAAAACAAAATAAAAAGGACAAGATAAAACACACCCACAATATAATTAGTTTATATCTTCAAAGACTATTTAAATTTTAAAATTTTTTTTATTAATTAATAGATTTCTAAATTAATAATTGCAATATTTGTAAACAATCTCTTAAGACTAATGGCTTGCTTACACTAGAAAAATTTGGTTATGATTTTTGAGGCATCCAAACAAAAATAATCACTCCCCGATTATTGCAGATGAAAAAAAATTATAATTTAATTTCTCATTTGTAATAAAAAATTTCTCTTTATAATTTCAAAATTATTTTAAATTTAAATAAATTTAAAATAGCTTTTCTATTTAAATTAATTTTACTATTTTATTACAAAACTTTCATTTATTATTTATTTAAGTTTTATTTAAACATTTTAGATGAATTAAAAAACTAAATTGTGTGATTGAATAAAGAAATTAAATTAACAAACTGAAATTAAAAGCCCGAAGATTTTTATTTTACATAATAAATTTATTTTTTGCTTACGACATGCGTGCAGATAGCAAACCGTAGTAACACTCTGACCTTCGGCTGAACAGCTCATGGGTTCGAATCCCACATCTGTCTTACAGCTTTATGGTGGTTCGGTAACTGTTGGTTTTTGGATAATTAGCCATGGTGTGCAAGAAGTTAAAGTTGAACGAAGAATAATCAAATAATGTAGTAATACATACAAGATCATGTGTTTTTAATTTACGAATTTTAGAAATATATTTATTAAAAAAGAAACATTTTTAAAATTTTATAACTTGTTGAATTTTTTCAAATACTTATTTTTCATCAATTTATTAAAATATATTCTTAGATCAAATTATTTTTATTTCTTTCGGATCCATTGGGTATATTTTTGCATTAATTCTCACCCTAGCAGAAATAATTTAAATTAAAATAATACAATGGTATACTTCTAATTTTATTTCCTAATGGAAATAAAATTAGAAGTATTCCAATTTTAAAATAATTAATTAGTATTCTTTTTCTATATACTATTACAATCATTGTGATAAATTCTAGCGAATAATTCTCTAACTAAATGATTTTAAGAAGATTTCATCATTATTATGACTGAAAACATTGTATTGGAACACGTTTCAAAACATTAGTTAAAATTACGCGGTAGTAAATTTGCTTTCACAAATCTTTCCCAGACATTACATTGCAAAACAGGACGCCATTTTGGTCTTCTGTTGCAAACCGTTTACTTCCTTTTTCTGAAAGAAATTCATTCTAAACAAAATCACTTCCGTTCTCAGAAAGCATTTGTGAGATCCATGAATAAAAAGATTGTTTTTTGTCCAATTAAAATTTCTACTTAATTAAACAGAAGCAGGAAAAGAAAATTGAATAATTTATTTACAACCAGAAATCATGAAAAAGATAATCGTCTTGTTAAAAAATTGATCATTGATGCTTTGCTGATTTCTTAAATAAAAATGTGTAAGTTTTAGTAAATGAATTGGGAAATAAAATTTTTTTGTATGTAAACCTTATATTTTTTGCAATTTGTAAAAATTCATGTTGATTTATGTAATTAATTTTAATAATTTGTTGTTAATTTTTAAAAGAAAGAATTTAAAAGAAGAATTAAAAAAAGTAACTTTTAAAAGATAAGAAAAGAAAGAATTGAGAAAAATTTACGATCAATATTTAAATAAAAATATTTCAATGTAATTTAAATATTTTTTTTTTATTGTTGATAGTGAACTGCGACATTTCAGGTAAGATGAGAAAATTCTTACACAAATTTAAACTTGTTTTCATTAAAAATAAGGTATAAACACATTAAAAATCATAACGTAATCGAAAATTTTCTAATTTAATCAGTCTACATTTTGTTTGCTAGAAACATCTTTGGATTAAATTTACTTAATTACTTTTAGCCGTTTTATCTATAACTGACAAAATTAATACACTCATTGACGCTCTGTTATTCATAATCTTATTAATTAGATTATTATTAATTTTCATGGTATATTTTGAATTGGGTAATCTATACCAACTCGAATAGCGAAATAAATTATTACAGAGAGATATATTCCAATATTTTTATTTTCTAGTACACAATCCTCCTAAGATAATTTGTCACCTTTAAGTTTCAATAAGAAGTAATTCGACAGCCATAGCTTTCTTGAATAAGCCCAATTTTCGTGCCCGGATGGTAACAGGTTCGATATCCAACACAACTAAAGAACATAATTTGAAAAAGCTTATGCAAGGTAAAATTCTGTTGCTACTATCGAAAATGAAGATGTGGGTGCCAGCTTAAATGTGACCTATTCACTTGACTGTAATCACAAAATTTATGAAGTTGTTGGCCGTGCTTAGTGTTTGATCGGCAGGAATAGGCAATAGTTAACGCACTCCAATAAACTAATCTAACCAATAGTCTTACGTATCGGAAACGTCTGTAGAGTCTTTTTATATGCGATACATTCAACTACAAGATTTAAGTCGCAAATAAAGCTATGTTAGCCTAGTGGTTAGGGCATCCGAGAAAATTTTCTCCCCATTCAGATCAATGACAAAATTAAAGGAGTGGATTCTCAGGTGGTGCCATCTATCGGAGGAACTTAGAGAAAAGACATACTGTCACCTTCGTTGATCTCTGGTTAAGCGAAAGATGTTCTCAACTGACTTAAATTCTCATAGTCCACAGCATAGCGAGCTTGGCTTGTCCAGTTATCAAAAATAACAACAGCATGCCACAATTGATGGCGGGCGATGAAGCTACCTTTGTTTCGATTCGTCTCTACTTTGCTTTACATAGTCATTTCTATAAGCCATCTTGCAATTTCTTTTGTGTCCGTATTTATAGATTGAATACTTTTCATAATAAACGAATATTACCTTGAGTCTATCCACACAGGTAAAAAGGAGTGATTAGTTGTTGAAATAACTTATATACTAAGAAGAAAAGCCACAGATGCAGTATAATCCAGGAAGCTAAATTCTGAGTTTAGTGATTTTTTTGGAGGACTTTCTTACATATCTGGTGACACGTCATAGATATGGAGACTTATCAGAATTATTCATTATCCTATTATTCTAAGAACTATCCTATTAAAGTTATACAAAAATTTCTATTTTACAACCCTAGTATTTATGTCATCTGTCAAGTCACAATACATCTTGGTAAGATTTCTTCATCGCCAAAAAAATTCAGAATTTGGCATCCTGGATTATACGGAATCTGTGAAGAAGCAAAAAAGAACAATTTCGATATTAAAGTATTTTTAAAAAAGATACAATATAAAAACTGATACACATTTTGAGTGCCTGCTGAGTCAAATACTTTGATATTGATAACAGTATCTTGGTTTAAAACTTTCTTTAAAAATCAAAAGCCTACAAATAATTTTGTATTTATAAATTCACATACTATAAATATGTGTATTAAAATTTCTATATCCATATCCATTATGTAACTGTAACTATAGCGACTGATGGCTGAGTAATTAGCGTTTCTGGCTCCGCATTCTAATTCCGATTCGGGCATGGATTCTCTTTGTCCGTGCCTGTCCTTTCTTCTGTGATGTTGTCCGAATGTGGACCACCTTATAAACGTGTTTGTGGTAGTATGGCGTGGGTAATGCTACATGCCTCTGTGTATTGGTTCATTGGTAGCCACAGGGTAACGATAAAAGATAGCATTTTGTGGCCTTGTTTTGGCGAAGAGTTAGTCACCTAAGTGCCCTTCCTTGTGTAAAAAAATTATAAAAATTAAATTCATAAAAAGTTGCAAAAGATAGCAATGTTTCCTTGTACAAGAATTCGATAATGAAAAGAAGGAGATCATAAAAGTTGTAGATTATTATTTAGACAATGATTGAGCTTAGAATAGTATTTTTCTTAAATGCAATTGCTTCTTGTTCTTTTTCTAAAAGAACAAATAATGCTTACAAATGCGCTACAAAATTAGGACTAAAGAAGTGTCGATGGAAGCGTAGAAAAAATAAGCTTACACATTATTAAAAAATAGAAATATGATTAAATAAATGTCACTTTTTTTATTTGGAAATAGAAAACATCAAAATATGTTATGAATTTTTATACAACAAATTAGGATTCCTCATATCTATTGATTAATTGTATTAAAACTATCGGGTAATATGACTTTTAATTTATGATATATATATATATATATATATATATATATATATATATATATAAATGTTGTGATAATCACTTTTTACAAAAAGAAATTTTGAAAATTTTCAGGATTTACCACAATTAGATATTTTTTGAACCGTTTTATGTAAACATACCATCTATCATTTCACTTTTTTTCCCATTTTAGACACAACGTAATCTTTTATTTTACTAAATTGTAATATTCTGATTTATTCATCATAACAATAATTCTAAGTTAACGTAAAAATTAGTGATAAACGGCATTTTTTTTCACATTCATATATAATCAATTTAACTAGTCATATACAATGATTTCATATTCTGACGAGTAAGAATTTATTTTTGTTAAAACTTCTTAACTAAATTTCTGATTTCACATGTCCAAACAACTTTTGTTGGAGTTAATTGAAGTTTTTGGAAAAGAATTCACATGGAAATGCCTAACGCCTAGGAATGGAATTCTAGTTTTCTAAGAAGAAAGTGGAATTTTTCATAGATTCAAATAGCAGGACATTCTTACGAAGGAATGCAAAATATTCGATTTTCTCTTCCTGTTCAATCCTAGTCCTGCTTTATAATTGAAATCAGAAAGTCGATTATAAAAACATGATTTTTCATGGTTAAGTGATGTTTTTATGGAAGTTTTTCAACTGGATCAAAGTGAAGTATAATTGTTAAGAACTCAGTTTTCACAGAACGAGTCTATGTTGTTCACATATATATTTATAAATATATATATAACGCAAGATAACTCTTATGTTTAGCAATACATTCAGAGCAAAAGCAGCTAAAATAGAATTAGTAAAATATTATTAATAGTACATTTTTATAAAATTAATATTTAAATATTAGATTGAGAATAATAATCAAATACCAGATGGAGAATAATACATTGAAAATACCAAATGGAGAATAATAATATTTTTATGAAATTAGTGAAAAAATTTAGGGGGTGTACTGGCTTCTTTAAGATTATGTCTTGGGCCAGTGCAGAAAAGCCATACTTTGTGCCAATATGGTGAACACTTCCTGATGAAGCTGGCCATGTAGTACTTCGTTCTATTTTCCTTGATTCTATTTTCTTTGAAATTTTAAAATATGTATTCAACATTTTTCCAACGTTTACTATACTTAGTATATTCAATGTATTATATATATATTCTCCATCTAGTATTTAATTATAATTCTCCATCTAATATTTGATTATTAATTTTATAAAAATTAACTATTAATAATATATATAGACTAAGAATGCTTGGTAACTAAGAACTGTGGGTTTCGCATTAGATTGACCACTTAATCCGGATATAAGCTTCGCACCCGATGCCCTGTAGGTCAGGAAAACAGAGATTGGCACTGCAGGCCTCGGTACACATGGTCTGTCTTTCCACAGAAGTTAATTTATATATATATATATATATATATATATGTGTGTGTGTGTGTGTGTGCACTTTATTACGAAGTTACCTCCTTGTCTTGGTGTATTATTATTAAGAATCATTGAAGAGGTAGATTTTCAAGAATAAGTTATTAATACAAGAAGAATGTGTGTGTGTGTGTGTGTGTGTGTGTGTGTGTGTGTGTGTGTGTGTGTGTGTGTGTGTGTGTGTGTGTGTGTGTGTGTGTGTGTGTGTGTGTGTGTGTGTGTGTGTGTGTGTGTGTGTGTGTGTGTGTGTGTGTGTGTGTGTGTGTGTGTGTGTGTGTGTGTGTGTGTGTGTGTGTGTGTGAAGACCAATCATGACAACTGTATCACGTCTGCTCAACAGGAGAGCAGAAAAAATACTCGCGAAAATTTTACTCCCTTAGAAGGGTACAGCAAACTGGTCACTCATTCGTTGAGGATAGAGGCGCGAGATGACATCCTCAGTCAGTTCCACATTCCTTAACCATATTTGTTAATGTAAATTTTCGAATTCTACAACAGGGGTGGCGTAACGCATATATATATCGATAGAAAAAGTCCAGAAGAAATCAGAAATCAATATTGAAACAATTTCTGAGCAATTTCTTTCCGCTACTGTCAAGGGATTTCAAACATGGATTATACATAAAAGCAAGTGCAAAGCGACCACCCGTCAGATACGATTAACTGAATCTGACAAATGGTTACTTTTCAGTTGCTTTTATGTATAATCATCATATTATAACAGATACGATTAACTGAATCTGTTTGTATATAAATACTATCATTAAGGAAATTTCTCATTAAAAAGTTCTATCTCAAGAACCCTGATACCTACCAGGTGGGATAGAGATCATATAAGCCATATGTGGACGATTAAAGACCGAAACATGCATATAATTGGACGAAATTATTGAAATACTTGAAGGCATAACTTTCTTGAAGTAATGTCCAACAACGAATTCAACACAAAGGAAGTTATCAGTGAATGGAGAGTCAAATACGTGGGGCAGGTGCTTTTGTATCAACCATTATATATATATATATATATATATATATATATATATATATATATATATATATATATATATATATATATATATATATATATATATATATATATATAATATATATATATATATATATATATATATATATATATATATATATATATATATATATATTATATATATATATATATATATATACATATATATATATATATGAAGTATTTTAAAGTCATAAATCCAATTAAGCATAAAACATGCAATTGTGTATTACTGTGAAGGAAATATTAATAGATAAATTTGTAAATTTGGAAAATCATTTCAGTTTTTAAAATATTTACTGAAAATAAATAAAACGCTGGAATTTATCTTTTACACGTGCAACAAAACTTAATACAATGAATGTGTTGAAATAGAGCAAATGGTAATTTTCAATGTTTTTCATTTTTAAATTTTCTATGAAATAATGTGAATTATAGTATTAAATGTAACTTAAGAGTTTAGTAACAAGAACATGCAATTAGTATTTTTCTGCGATTTAAAATTTATTTTTGACTTCGTATATTTTTCATCATCAATATCGACGGATTGATTGTTTGAGCTGTTCTTATTAATAAAAGCAAGTGCAATTTACATCACTTATACTATTTGCCGTGTAAATAATTATAATGGAGCTCTATAAAATCTTCTCCTTCTTCCAGATTTTACTTTGTATCTTTTTCTTAAAATGCTTGTGAAAAACTATGAACTTTCTTTAAAAAATGAATGGCTCTTTTATTTGGAGAAAAAATAGAATTCCTGAAACACAAATAATAGTCCACAAATAGCGAATGAATGTTTAATGGAGCAATTTGCCGGTGAAAGAAATTATTCATAAACTGAACGAAGATAACATTATAAGTACGTATATATACATATGTGTGTGTGTATGTTTTAGACGGCTTGAACACAACCGCCAATCAGAAGGCTGCATTGTATACGATTGGTGTAAAATTTGCGGACGTCTTAAAAGACTGCAACTTTACTGATGAAAAAAGACTGATATTGTGTTTCTTTGCGATTACTCGTATTATATCATTTACAACAATTACAGTAAATGCCTTTTTTACAATATTATCGAACTGAATATGAATTAGTTGAAATTTTCTTGAATATTTCAAATTTTATATTTGAAGAACTTGGCTGCGCGATTTTGTTACTTTTCTCGTCTTTGAAGCAAAATCTCCCTCAAAAGAAAATATTCTTTGTTATCTGATCACATTTAACTAAAAGTATTTCTAACTTAAAATTTGAGAAATTCCAATATAAAAACTACATGAATAACAGCACGGTAGACCTTTTGCTAAATAAAGGTAGTCGCACTTAATCCATAAAAAAAAGTAATCGGTTGGGAGAGGGGCAAGGTTGGCACGATTTCTGATACAAATCGTTAATTTCATGCCAAAATAGTGATTGAAAACTGTACTTTAAAAAGCATTCGAAATTCACCGATTCCCCCCGATAGCAAATAAAAAGATAAAAGGAAAAGACTTTGATTACCCGACTTTCAAAAAAGGGCTTAAATTTTGAAGAACTTCTAAAAGATTAAAAAAGGAATATTTCGGTAAATATCAAAAAATATACTTTTATAGTATCTTTATTTGCAGAAATAGTGACAATTTTCAAAAAAATAAATAATTGAAGGTATCACATTCTTATATCTCTATGCTTACCGATAACATTATAACAAGGTTTTAAAGCTTAAATAATGGAATTTATATAAATATAATTAAATTAATTTTTTAAAAATAATTAAATTTGTATAAATATAATTAATAAAAAATAAATTTTACTAACTAAAATCATAATTTCTTTGTTACATCTTAGAAAATATTCTCGTAAGTTATAAGTCCGCTAAATGAGTAGCTATGGATACCTTATGCAAGAAGCGTTAAATAAAACAATGTGAGTGCATATGATTTTGAAAAAGTGATAAAAAAGAGTTTTATTGCGTGATTAAAATACAACTACTTTTTCTATTATTTATTGAGTTTCAGGTAAGAGATTCATATATCTACTCATAAAAGAACACATTTGCATTTGGCATAAGAAATTCATTCTTAGGACAAAATTATGTTTTGCTCTAAGAGAGAATTTTTCTCCTTTTAGAATCTCAGATGAAATATTAATAATTCCATCAATAAACTTTTATGGAGATTTATATTTGCTGTGTGAATATATTACACTTATTTCTTACATACTTATGACTACATTTTCCTCTCTCGGGGGAGCCTGTAACCCCTAGAGAGCGCGTCCCCAAGGTGGCGGATAGGGGAATGCCTCCCCTGGTCTTCCAGTGGGTAGTAGAAGGGAAATAAAATTCCTTCCGCGGACCAACAGGCAGAAGTCCAATCTCCCGAGGCAATGGCAAACCCCTTTATGAGATGTGGCTAGGGCAGAGCTCCATGCCTTTGATCAAATATGATTTATTATTTTTATTTTTATTTATTTTATCTTTGCACTTGCTACACGACAACAGCAACTGCATTTTCCTTTGGAAACAAACTGTATTTAAATATAGAATAAACTGAATAGCTATGATTCTTGACACATTTTAGCAAAGTGATAATTATTATTAAAAGATAAAGAAAAAATACTTGAAAATGAACTGAATGAATTACAATTTTGAGATTGCTTATTATTTTATAATAATCATTTTTTAAAATTAATTATCAGATAATAATACTTTTCAGCATATATAGAAAGCTTTTTTTTAATTTTATAATTCTTATTAAATTTAAAAATTCATTTAACCAAGAAGATTAAGCATTTTCATTAATATTTTATTAAAATATGCCCATACATATATTTTTATAGGAAATAATATTATCTAACTTAATTACTCAGATCGAAATTGATTAACTGATTAATTTTTCAATTAAAATTTACTTTTATGGTAAAAAAATCAATGATAACTATTTAATGACATACAATTTATTTTGAATACGCCAAATTTTTCTCTCAAGCAACATAATTATGTAAATCAATATTTAAAAGCTTTGAATACCATTCAAATAAAAAAGATATTTTTAATTTCTCCATCTTAAGTACAAAAGTTATTATTAAATATATGAATCAAAATTAAATTCAAATAAAAATATTTCCCTACAAATAACTGCTTAATAAGAACTTTCAAGGACATATGAAGGTTATTAATTAATAGCAAAAACTGTTATAAATCAGAGAGAGACACCTGTTCATTTATTTTTCCTACAAATCGTTTGCTATTTACCACTGGAACATTATTATAAAACTCTGAGATTTAATGCACTCGTGGATTTAGCAATGTATGTTTAATTAATGCCACAGCCGAATTTTTTAATCCTAAAAATGACATTACAAAGTTTTAGTTCTATACCAACGAAATTTTACTTTCAGTCACGAATTTATTTTTCTACTCTATCAATTGAAGCGATTTTCATAAGAAAAAAAATTAGTTTCTTTTAGTTATAAATATTATTTAAAATGCTATACGTTTTCATGACAAATATTAAAGAAGGGATCTTTTTAAACACTGAAGATTCCTTAATAATATTAAGAAGTGAAAACTGTGTGAAAATGATTTTGTGATAATTTAGTGAACTCTTTTAAATAAGAGCTCATTATATGAACTGTGATAATTTAATGAACTTTTATGTTTAAAACTTATGAAAAGAATATAATGACAATAACTGAATCGATTATTTTTATATAGATTTTTAGCTACTTTTATTTTTATATTTAGTTTACAAAACTGAGTCATCTCACCTAAATTCCTTTTATTATTACTTTTAATAAACATTAAATCTGGAATCAATTGGTTTGTATAAAAAACATGTGTGCGCTTTTATCATTATACATTTTTGAATTATTACAACAGATATTTAATTACGTCAGGAAACATTCTTGTTTGTATTATTTGTAAAGAGGTTGTACTAAAAGTATTGAATATTTGTTTATTTTTAACCACTAAGAATATTTAAATGTTTAAATAAAATCGTTGATAAAAATTCTGTTGTTGTCAATGAAAATTGTTTAAATAACACAAATAGAAGCACAGATGCCGTATAATCTAGGATGTTAAATTCTGATTTTTTTTTCTTTATAAAGAAATGTTGCCATGATGACGTATTGTCACGTGCACGGCGACGTAAATACTAAGGTTGCCAAAATAGAATTTTCTGCATAATTCTCATTGATCTCCATATCTATGACGTAATAGAAACCAAGTTGCCAGATACATAAGAAAATCCGCCAAAAAACAATTACCAAACTCAGAATTTAGCATCATGGATTATACGGCATCTGTGCCCAAACAGATGATAACTTCTTATATTATAAACATGAAAATAGATATTCGTTAATTAAGATTTTCCTGAGTGTACTACAAGGTTATTTCTGGATTAATTTTTCTTCAACATTTTACTTAAGTTGATTGCTTAACAATTAGGTTTCGTTTCAAAATTTCATGTCTTTAAATTCTTTATTGGGAGAAGTTTCCAATAGTTTGAAATACATTTTAAAAAATGTACCTTAAACATTGCAAGCAAATTATATCAATAAGTTTAATTTAGTTAATTTAACAGTACACAGCCATGTGTTTAACATAAAAAGGTTAATCCGATTTAAAATTCTTAACCACTTCAAGCATTTACTCTCGAAGTTGGAATCGAACTGATGAACTGTTAAAAACAAAAGTTTACGAGTTTTACCATTCATTTGGCAAATCGCTTGCAAGTTTATTAAAAGCAAATTAAATTTTACAATTTATAAAATCTATATATATGAATCATTAAATATTGTAATATCATTAATGTAATATAAGTGACTCTTTCAAAACACATCAGATTTTATGTAATACTTAAAGGTAATTTATAAACGTAAATATATATCAACGAAATAACGTTTTTTATTTAGACTAAAGTATAAATTAACATCAATATAGATAATTTAGTTTTACTTAACCTGCAAGATGTCTGTCACACACAATATTTTTAACTTAATTTTACATACTTTAATTAAAAACAAATTTTTCCAATTTTTTCATTGTACTTAAAAGTACTTCTTTAAAACAAGAATACATATGACACTCTGCATATTAATGGTTAAAGTATTGAATTACTATTCATTGCAATTTTGTTCATGTAAAACAAGTGTTATTCATTTTTAAATTATATTTAATTTATCACAAAACATAACCACAGCATCAGAAAAAAACATGTTATTCCTTTATCATAGAAATGTATCAATTATTCTTATTAATAGATAGGTATTAAATAGTGCAATGATTAATGCATAAGCCAACAGCATAGTTAAATAGGGTTGTATATCAAGAAGTAAATACCATCATTTCAATAATTGAAAAAAAAAAAGTTATTGGAATACATCGATAAGCAACTAGTTTTCTCTTAATAAAAGCGGATTATTATATACTTACAGATTGAAATCATACGCTTATTCTTGTTCATTGTCAACAAATCTCTAACCACCTGGGATCATTTGTGTGACGTTTATGAATCAAAACAAATCCACGTGTTTTGTCATCTGCCAGGTAAACACATTCTTATGAAAAATCTTAAAGGTAAAAAAAATCCTTGGCATCGTGCCCATCATACGAGAGATTTAATTGAATGCAAGGTAAAATTTGGCGCAGGTATATAATGGCTCCCCTTTCCTGTTTGCAAGGCTGGAGAACTGTTTTAACCTTATTGACCCTGATCCTCGAATATAAACAGCGCAAGACAGCCTCCAAAGATTCATTTCAACTTTTCATGCAACTTTTATTTTTATTCCTGAGTGAGCCTTGGAATGCATATTCTAAATGCGTATTCCATAGGTTTTACTTCCTAATGACTATCAAACCTCGTTCTACAAAAATGGCATTCACAAATTATGTATACATATATATATATATATATATATATATATATATATATATATATATATATATATATATACATATATATATATATATATAATCTTAAATTTTATAATATTATTTAAATGTTAAATGAAGAATAATAAGTGAAAATGAGGAATATAGTAAATAGAGGGAACATATATTCATTAGATAGTTCAAAATTTAAAAGAAACATAGAATAAAAGGAAAAGGAAATGAAGTGTACCAATATGGTCAGCTTCTTCAGGGGTTGTTGACAACATTTTCACAAAGTATGGCTTTTCTGCTGCGGCTCCAGACTAAAGTCTTAATGAAGCCACTACTTCGTTTCATTTTCCTTTTATTCCTGTAAGTTTCTTTTTAATTTTGAACTATCTATTGAATATATGTCCCATCTGCTTACTATATTTCATCTTCACTTTAGTGTTTTTCATTTGACATTTGATTAACTTTATAAAAAAGATTTATTATTAATTATATTTTTGTAATTCTATTTAAACTACTTTCGCACTGAATGTATTGTTAATCGTATAATATTTGTATTTATTTTTCCATTTTTTTTTCAATTTATGCTTATGATATTTTATATTACATAATATGGCCATATATAATGCTCTATATATATATAATGTGTGATCGCACATCCAAAACTAGATTCAATGACATTTGTAAGTTCAAATGCCTAAAATCATTGCTTTATTGTAGAATCTCTAAATTAAGTATAAATTTCTTTTAACAAATAAATAAACACTATATAAATGGTATTATTATAAGCACATACACAAATATATATATATATATAAAATATATGTATATATATATATATACATATATTTTATATATATATATACACAAATATATATAAGCACATACACAAATATATATATATATATATATATATATATATATATATATATATATATATATATATATATATATATATATATATATATTTGTGTATGTGTAGGGTTCACTTATTTTTCAAAAGAAAGTTATATATTCTCTTTTTTCTGAAATTCTAAAATAAATCATTGATTCTCGATATTTGACCTTGAAAACTATGTTCATAAATATTCCAATTGAAACATAATGAGAGCAACAGTACATGCGCGGAAATATTTGACTCAGAAAGGGACCATCCATATTGCGTGACATTTCAGCTGTTGATTTTTTAAATGGGCACTTTACATATTAATACTACATAGTCACTTACCATAAAAGTGATAACCCTGAAGGCTGATATACAGCTTCTGATATGGATGCTCACATAGAAATGTGGATCCCATTTTAACATAGTTTTAGTGGGGCAAATGTCGTACTTGACATTTCCAAAGCAGAGCAGGGTCTCTGATAAGACAGTACGTACGTGTATATATATATATATATATATATATATATATATATATATATATATATATATATATATATACACAGGTATAAATAATTAATTTGAGATCAATAATAAAGCTCTTTAAAACAAAATAATACTAATGTAAATTTATTTATCGTTATTGTTGAATAATACATTTATAACAAGTATTTTGTCTTTGTTCTTTGCTTTTCTGTTTAGCGACACATTAATGCGATTTATTATCTGTTATTAAAAACTCTCTGATATTCGATTAAACAATTCGTAGGTTCAATTGCCGCTTACATTTTGAAGATTTGTAATGTTTTGAAGTGTTAACCAATTGCAGAGAGGTTCGCGTACCTAACTTCGAAGCAGTAGGTCCCGAGTTCGAATTCTGGATTCGTGTGTGGATGTCTTTTCACTCTTTCTGTTTATCTTTCCCAACACCTTCGGGACGAAGATGACCCACCCACTGGGTGCTCTGCAATATAAGATGCCATCACCTTTCCCACTCAAGCGCTGAATTGGTTTATCTAAAGGGAAACCGGACATTTAAAAAAAAAAAGTGTTTTGAAGTTAACTTTTTAAACTGTAGTTCCTAGTCTAATCAGACCTCTTGTATAGAAAAAATGACAGAAAATGAACAAACTAAACTAAACTTTATTAAAAACGCCCACGGAAAGAAACAAGTAATGCTTCGATTGATTCTTCTATGAATATGAACAGCTTTGAACACTGTGATATCATGTTATTGATATATTTCATAAGATTGACATTTGTAGCAACGTTTATATATTTTAATTCGATCTTGCAATGTATCATGTAGTTTATTCAGCTTCGTTTTCTCATTTTTCTCATTAACAATCTTTCACTTAATCTGCAGTTTTACGTTATAAGCAATAAATGATTAACTTATAAAAAAGTAGAAAAACTCAGTAATATTAGTAACAAAAATAAAATTCTAAAAGGATGTCTAAAATAAATTGTAAATTAAAATAATAAATGTTGAATAGAAAAAATTTAGGGCTCATGCTAAAATAATTTATGACTGCAATATGTACCATGTTTACAAATATAATTTTTTTTATAATTAATGGCTGCAGTCATTGATTTTGTTATAATGTTTGACAAAATAGAGTGTTTATCTGTCAAACTTATTCGCTGACGATAATAAAACAGATTATTATTTGAAAACTATAAAAAATTTTACAATATTTACAGCAATAAAATCTAAGTGACTATTATTTTCTAAATAAAATAATTTTCTCTTAGCATAAAGCGCATTCATTAAAATTTTAATAAAGTTTTAATTATGCTTTGTATCAATGTTGTAGAAATAATCAAAAATAATGTGCGGATATATATATATATATACATATATTATTGTATACTTATATAATTTACTTTTTAAATTTAACACATTTAATATGGCTTAGTTAATATGTTGAATTCTATTTTATATTAGTTAATTTTATTGTACTTAATAAGTACATGGTTCATACTGGTATTTTTCGAATAAAAATATTATAATCAAATGAAATTATTATTATGCTTAGTTACTAATAAGAATGAGTTTAAAGTGCACATGTAGAGAAATCAATTTCTTTAATGACAATTCTTATATAATTCAACAATGTATGAAAAACATGTAAATATATTAAAACATATTTACATGTTTTTTCCCTATGTTTGAGAATTTTATATTAAAAAAAATTAAAAATTACCATAAGATGGCAATTTGTGGGGTGATTATTTTATTGATTAATTTCCGTCATTCATTGATAATAATAAGTAAATAACTGCATATTGAATAAAATGAACGCTGTTAAGAGCTCTATCATATTCATAAGCATTCTGTATTAACAAAATGTTAATACAGAATGCTTATGAATACAGAATGCTTAAATATTAAGATGAATAAATTTTTCATATAATTAATTATAAAGACGTAACAATCGTTTGAACAAAAACAAATTCAATGAAAAATGCAAAAGATCGGTCAGAACACTTCAATTATATTTATGAAATACTCATTTCTTAAAAATATATTTTCAAGCTAATACAATTTTCTATTACTTAGATCGAGATTTAAAATGAAAACAAAAATGAAAGCGTAATTGTAATGAGAACTGATGATTTAATTTTGAACTTGAACAACAAAATGAGATGAATAATTTAAAGTTAAATATCTCACTATTAAAATATTAACAGCTAGATAAATGTTTCTACTATAAAAGAAAATATTTATTGTGTCAAGGATGATATCTACCGGGGAAAATGTTCGAATTCGAGCAATTTTTTTTTACTTAATTTTATGTTTAAATATAAAATTTATTCTGAAGAACATTGAATAATAGGATGAAAAGTAAACAATCACTTATTTTTTACTTCATAAATGTCATTTACGTAAAAGATGTATCACCTACCATACATGCCAATGCCATTCTTCGGTAAGAGATCCATATTCTCTAGGGGGCTGTAAGGAGGGGACATTCGCGGGGGTGAGGCACACACCTCCGCAGCCCCGTTGTCCCCCGGCCGAACATCCTTCAAGGATGCGGGGCTCATCATCAGCTGCTCCTGCTCCTCCTCGTCGTCCAGGCTGGACATCCTCCAATCGGGGTGCAACTTGTGGGGTGCCCTGTCGATGACCAGGGCCGCTGCGGCGGGGGGCAGTCCAAAGCACGGGGAGACGCAACCACTATCGCCGGGAGACCCCTGAGCGGACCGCGGGCTCCACAGGTTGGAGTGCAATTGTCTGGCGAGAGCCTCTGCTCTCAGGCGGCAACTAGCCAGGTTTAGGCTACACGACATAGCCCAGTGCTCTCTGAAACCCTGCACGGGCATGGGACGAGGCTAAAATTAGAGTTTCATAGTAACTCAGCTTCAAGGCTAGCAGCATCTATCGCATCATCGTCATCCCGCTGCCACCGATGAGACTTGTTTACAGGAGCCGGCGTTTGGACGTCGCGCAATCGGCATCATGACACTCGGGAACCGCTCTCTCCTCCATGTGGGTGACCGCCAAATGTCCTTGATTGGATAACAGCGCCCTCTGGCGCTGTGCGCAGTAGTTTCGTTTTCTAACTGATGAAGTTCCAGAGAGCTCCATGGCAGAAGAAAATTCCTACTCTATCTATCTCTTTTACAAAATCATGAATTCATGACTTTTACGCTTGAGAGAAAATGTGGGCCACTAAATCCTAAAATCTACTCCTCTTCAAGTGATATTTTTAATATTAAAATTTGAAATTAAAATAAAGATAGTTGGAAAATATTTTCATTTAGATCATTCTTAAATATAATTTATTGCGCACGAAGATGAAACTAATTCATACAGCAGGGAAATTAAAGGAAATTTACGAATAACTATGAAAAAATGTGGATTTTTATACAAGTGGGGAGTTTAGTGAAAGTAAAGATAATTAATATAGAAATCCATTCAAAAAAAATGTAAATCATTAGATTAAATGTAATATTTCCAATCATTATGAACAAACTTTGAACTAACATATAATTACGAGCAAAAACAATAATTATTGATTTTTCAATGCCAAATTTTAAATTAAAAATAACCCTAATCTTTTAAAAAATAATAAGAAATCTTTTAAATAAAATATTGCATTTTTTATTTTTATACTTAACTACTCATAACGAATTGTAATAGCCTGTTACGTTTATTACTTTATTTAACTATTATTCCAAATTTAACTCTCCTTCCAAAATAAAAACAAAATGTGGAAAACAAACAACTAACGATTTAAAATAAATTATTTGATAGTTTATTATGTTAGAGAGAATATCTTGTTTAAAATTTATATCGATAAAATAACAGATAATTAGTTGGATTGATGTTGTTTGAAGCTTATAGCTTCAACTGGGCTTGAAGAAAATATTTAATAAAAAATTTTTTTAAATAAAATATTGCATTTTTTTCTTAAGATGCTTAGCTATTCATAATAAAATGTAAAGAAATATTGTGTAGTTTGCATGTTACGTAACAGTTTATTATATTACTAATTAATATTTTGTATATAATTCAAATAGGAGTAATATTCATGTAAAATATAATTAATAAAACCTTAAATAAGCTTTGCATCAATAAAGAATATTTTTTGTTTTCTATTAGAAGATAATATCCTAAAATGTGATTACTGTCACATTAATTATTTCAGTATGCTGCTTTTATCTCATGTATTTCTATTTGTGAAAACTTAAAGTAGCTTTAAAACGTATTTATATGACAAAATTAATTTTTATTATCTTTACAGTTCTCACACATCAAATTCTTAAAAGCATCATTGATATAATATTGTTTACCAGAAAGTGTGTGAAAGCATGATTTATTTACCCCGCAATTTCTTTTTCATTGATTATTCGAGAAATATTTGTCTTCAGAATTACTTTTACTGTCTGGTTGTCTCGTTTCATGACCTTGTCCACAAGAAGGGCAGCTCTAAAAAGATTTTTGTTTTTTTTTCTTTTCCTAAAAAAACTTTAAGTTCTCTCATAAAATTTCAAACATCGCTGTTAGAATTTTATAAACGGTCGATGTTTTGCGTAAAGAAGTAAAGTGCGTCTGTTTGTTTCGAATTTGTAAAGGTGGATTCCATTTATATGAACTTCTGCAATTTAAAGTTTCAAAAGTTAAGCATTGTGTATTCATTACTGCTTTTGCCAGTAATGATTATTTTTATGCCTTAATTAATAAAATTATTCTTATTCAATAATTTGAAGCTTGCTTATATTTAGGGATATATTAAAATAAAATACGAATTAAATCAGTTTCATCTTGGGAATAAAATTACTATGATAAAATTAATGAATTTAAATTAATTAAGAAGTCCAGTTAAGCAAATTCTAAATCAATAGAATAGAACGTACGATTTGAATTTTTTGTTTTCTTATACAATTAGAATTTTTTAAATAATTTTCTTTGATATTTTTTTTAAAATGATGATAAAATATTTCTTAATCAGACTTTGATAGATTTTTTATTTTTTTCAATCAATCATTAAAGGATTCATCTTTCTGACGATTGTTGGCAGTTTATGCAAAAAATGAAATTAGTTTAAAAACGAGTAAAGTCAGTTAAAAATATCATTTAATACTTTGTTAATTAGATTTTGGAAATATTAAAAATCATAATGTCATTTGACTCTCATTTTTTGTTCTGATGTGTTAATATCATGACGTAAATTATAAAAATTTGTAATTTCAACAATTTTTAAATTTAAGTTAATCAACTTGAGATTTAAAAATTCTGCTATAGATTTAGAGATATAAAAAGAACACTTCATGACGAAATGAAACTAACTGATACAGCAATAATTTGTTAAGGATAATCAAATATAATTTTTTAATATGCATAACTGACAATAGTAAACATAATTTAATGTTCACAAATATATTAATGAATAAATAAAAAAGTTATGAGAATATGTTTTTCCGAGTAGAAATTGCTGACATTATGTTTTTATTTAGAGCAATAATTTGTTTGATATAAACGTTACTTTGCCAATAGTAATCTATTTCGTAGTTCAAACAAACTTTAAGAACTGAAATGCATAATACCGATTATTTTATAAGAAACGAAATCCACATTAATACCAATAAAGAATATGGAAGATAAAAAAAGAAATAAAATATATAAAAAAGGAAATTTTTTAAAAATTTCTACTTCTTAATTATAATAATTCTTTTTGATGCATAATTGGCTAAGAAAATAATATTTTATAATTAGATAAACTAGCGTTTTATATTACTGAATTCACTCAAACAAGTATATTATAATAAAAATTTGCATTCAATTCTCTCAAGCAAGTGCTAGCGATAAATATTTACAATATTTTCGAAATTCTGAAGAAATAGTAAAAGTGAACTTTTAAACTAAAATTTCTGTACTTTAAAATTATTGCATGATATAAGATGAATTAATTTGAAATTTAACTGTATGCATTTTAGAAATTTCTGACTTAAAAAACAGTGTAATTTCTATAAATATATGATTTTGTGACAAAAAATGTCTGTTATCAAAAAATCAAGTATTGTTAATAAATTGTATTATTTCTTAAAAATCACTATTTTTCGGAATAAGTAAAATAATTTGGAAACGTTAAAACGTTTTCCGTAAGTCAAAAAAGACATAATCACCAATAAATTCATAGCACGAATAATAAACAGACTAAATAAACTTAATAAATTAAAAATAAGTAACATATATAATAGATAAAAAAATTTAAGCAAAATTTTACAAATAGATTAAAAAATAATTGATAACTCTCTTCTCTACTGATACTTAAAAACATTTCTCAGGTTACTGCAAGAGCAATAAGAAAATGAGAATAATAAATTTCTTTGCTCTAAAAAATAATTAGCTTAAAATATATAAAATGTCCTCATTATGTGCACAGGTGTTGTATAATCTAGGGTGTCAAATTCTGAACTTAATGGGGGAGGGGATGCAGAATTTCTTATGAATCTAGTAACCTGGTTTTTATTACGTCATAGATATGGAGATTTATAAGAATTATGCACAAAGTTCTATTTTGGCAACCCTAGTATTTAAGTCATCACGCACGTCACAATACGTAATCTTGGCCATATTTTTCCGTCGCCAAAAAAAAATTTGGAATTTTGTATTCTGGTTTATACGGCATCTGTGCCAAAAATTCAAATCATCCTAAGGGTTTCGTAAAGATTATGAAGAAATAAAAAAATAAGTGAGATTAAGAATTAAAAAAAAAAGACATTTGAAGGAAAATATAGAAAAACAGAGGTAGCAATTTCAGAAATTTCGCTCTATTTTCACACTGATTCAAAAGTATAACTTAATATTACATTTTTTATACAAATAAAGAACTTCTGTAGTGAACGGGAATACTTGTTTGTAACATATATGCGTTTTAGGGCATTATAAAAAATAAATCTAGTAGGTTGTCAAATAATGCTTGGTCAGCATAATCATAAAAAATCCAAAAAATTCAATAAATCTTAGTCTAATATTTTAAGAAATTCGTAAAAAAAAAAAAAAAAAAAAAAAAAAAAATTCCAACATGAAAATTTTAAGATAATTAAGATAATTTTAATCTTTTAAAAATTAATGTGAAAATTTCAGTGACATACTTTAAACTTTATGACTATAATATTTTTATTTTAATATATGATGGATTCCATAAATCTTACATGAAGCATTTTTTGTTGCTCAAAAAACGTTAATATTAAAGGAAAAAGTGAAGAATATCTTATCTTTGCTTATTTAAATATATTGATATGACAAATAATTAAGTTTAACAACATGAACTTACAAAATCCTCATTAAATAGATTTAAGTTTAAATTCATCCTAAAACCGAACTTTAAAACTCAAGTTGAACAAAAATTTCATATGTATTGTTAAATAAACTCTATATTAAAAACTATAATTTTTTTTCTTCATAATTTTCGTCAAAGGTTAATATATTAAATCTCAATTATTTACAATTCATTGTAAAAAAATTACTTTTTTATCAAAACGAAATAAAATTAACATTTCACATTTAATTTTAAAACAGATAAATAATAGAAGAATAAAGAAGTTTATCTTGATGTAAATTTAACCGTTTAAGGGTATTCTTTCCTCAAAATAAACCTAGAAACGAAATTCAGCGCCATCTAGCGCAGTTGCTTGGAAGCAGTCATTCTTACAGAGATTAATGGGATTGATTAATGAATTTTAACTTATAAGGAACACCAAATCACCTGTTTTCATAGGAAAAATAGTTAATAATTTGAATTTTTTATGGGGGTGAATTTAAAGAGAAGATTGAGTCGGAGGCCATTTAACCACAAAAGGGGTAACGCAGAGATTGTACCCCCTTCCACATGCTGATTCCCTTAACATGTTCCAAGGGAGATTTTCTCGGAATGTGGTCAGTTTGTCCTCTCTTGACTGCCCACACAATCTCACCTCAGGGTATTTCTACTTGGAAATGTAAGTCAATAAATCACAGGGGTGAAGAAAAAAAAGGCTAGCCTCAAATGTTTCTCAAATCTGACACTGGAAATGCCCGTCGCTGACTTAGTCTAGCTTTGAGGAAGCTGCTTGGAGATTTTGATAAGAAACAGTAATTTAATTACTTTTAGAGTTTAGCAAAAAAGCAAGCCAGATGCATAAAAAATGTGAGCAATTTTGCTGTTATTCTTCATTATATATTCAGAAATAATTATAAATATTCAAATTAACTTTAAAAATATAAAATTTATTAAAAATTTATTTTATATATTAAATTTGAATATTCATAACTATTTTTGAATAAAATAACGAATACATTTTCAATATATTTATTTATATATATATATATATATATATATATATATATATATATATATATATATATATATATATATATGTATATATATATTTCAAAAATGAAAATAATTCAATAAATTCCACCCAGCTAAAGATACGTGGTCTTTATCGATGGAGACTGTGTCATATAAATAGGACGTGGGCTCAATGTCGTCCAAATGAAATGATACTTCTGAGAGTCGAAAACGGAGTCTGGGAGCGTTTTGCTTGATTTAAATTATGAAGAAAATTTTTCTTTTAATGCTATAATGGAGCATCTATACTAAGTGCCCCTCGATAAGATGCAGTTGCTCCCTCATCGTAAGTAATGGTTTAATTTACAGTAAATTACTGTGCATTCGAAGTGAATAATGAAGATATTTGTTTTTACTTCTTTTAATTTAAAAACTCGTGTTTATAATCAAATCCAAATATATTTTAAATTCATGTTAAAAATTTGAATTTAAGTACTTTTCTCAAACTTTCTGATATATGTCAAGAAGGTTAGATTTCACATATACCTATGAGATGAGGCTTCAATGTCATGGTAAATTTATAACTCTTAACATTACAAATACAATAAAAACGAGATTAATAAATATAAATGCAGTATTCTCATTTTCGCTTTTTGTATTGAACATTTATAATGAATTTCATGTATTTGTGAAAATTTTCAATAGATAGATTTTTCATTCATTCATAAATAAATTTACCATGAAAAAAAGTGCTTGAAAAATCAAACATACTAAAATGCCTAAATATTTAAAGTAATCAAAGCATAAAAATGTATGTCCTTGTAAATTTCTTGTTAGTATAATATATGAAAGATCTGCTGCTGTTTCAAGATTTCATTTTTATCGTAACATTTTCATCTCCTAAGAAGACAGAAAGGTTTTGGTAAAGTTTTGCTGATGGAAATATAACAGGAAATAAATAAAGTCTTCTTATGTTCAAGAATTAAGTTTTGTCCATTTATATGTATTTCAAACACAGTTAATGCGAAAAATTTTGCAAAGGACTTCACATGTAATTGTAGTTTGTATACATGTATATTAAAAATTCACAAAAATTTAAAATTTTAGATGAATAATATTCTTTTTAATGCACATGTCATAAATAATAAGAATACGCAAATTATTACGACAATGATCATTAACATAAAATCATATAAGAGTTTGTGATATTAGAAGATACAAGACAAAAAATATTTTCCTTCGCATGCACGGTAATAAGTGAATAGTAATTTAATTCTCAATTGCTTAAAATTTTTTAGATTAGTATTGAATGCTTCATAATTAAAACTCTTAGAAAACCTATGTAATAATAAAATGCAATAAACTGCAATGCAATTTCTTATCTCTTTGCTGATTAGAAATTTTTCTTTATAATTTTGCATGTTTCAGCATAATTTTTAACACTTTAAAATGTTAAAAATTTTTATATTTAATTAATAGAATATTAAATGAAAAGTGAGAAATTTAGAGGAGAGTTTTACTATATCATGTATAACAAATCTAATAATAAGTTTGATTTAAGGAATTTAAATCAAAATTTAAGACATTTTCAAATGTTAAAAAAATTTAATTATTAATTAATAGAATATTAAACAAAATGTGGTGAATTTAGACTAGTTTCACAATACCGTAATTATTAAATCCAATAACTGTTTGTTTTTCATCTAGAATTTTTATCATTATCATTTAATTTTAACTACATAACTATATAAGTTTTAATAAAATTAACATACTCCTTTGACTTCTAAGCAATAACATTAATAAAATTTAGAAAATAATGTTTTAGCTTGTTATTCTTTTCTTCATCTAGTGATTTAAAACCATAGCAGTCAACTTACATATGAATATTTCAACAAATGCAAATCATTTAATTTCGAGAAACTAAGATTTTCTCAAGTTTGAGTTCCATTTGAAAATGATATAAAACTTTTGAATTAAATTATTTGCATTTCATTTCCACATTATCGAGTAAACGAACTTATCCTTTCAAAAGAATTTTTGAAATGGGGAGTAAAACTAATATTTTTTTGTAAATTTTAAGGTGCACATTAAATTCAATTTTTTTTCTTCTTTATGAGACTGAATTTCTTATTTATACGTGGATTTTATCTGCATTATAGTCACTAAATATTTTTTTTAAACTGTAATGTGTTCCATCTTATAAAACTGATTCTTATTTGTGTATTCATATCATTTATACTTAAAATATCAGTTATTTAAGTTAATGTGAAGAAAATGTCTATTTTCTATTTTTTATTCTCCATAAATATACCTGACAAAGTATCTTAAGAGCCCACAAACTACCCTTAGTACAATTTATCACTAGTGAAGAAAAAAATGGAGTTAAAACATAAGGAAATGGATCGAGATAAAATTCAAAGTTAACTTCTATTTTAAAATAAAATTTTCAAAAATTTTAAATTTTTACAAGAATGAAATGAAGATTATTGAAATATTATAAGATATATTTTCTCTTTTAAGTTAAAAATTCTAGCAATTTTTCCAAGTTTGCTGAATTTTTCTTTCATTCAATTAACAATTAAAAATCTATATTTTCTTAAAATTTCGGAAAAAATCTTTTTCTCGTTTCTATTATTTAAAATGTGAGGAAAAATATTCTTAAAATAATTGTTCGAGTAACACTGTTATTTACAGAAATCTCTGCAACTTATTATTATTTTTTCTACCTGTTTTTCCATTTTGATAGTAATGCTTTTAAATAATGCATTTTTTTACTGATATCAAATATTTTTAGATATAATTCAAATAAATAAATGAAGATGGAAATGAAATAAAGGTATTAGTCGTTGCTCATAAGAAAATAACTCTGTATTTAAAGGAAATAAAATTCTAAATAATTCAATTTTAAGACGATTACACTGACAGATTAACAGTATTATTAATATTTACAATTACTGATTTTAGAAACAAATAAAAATAAATTTAGTGGATATCCATCGATTAATAATTCTTAATGAGTTTAGGCCCACAAATTCTTGTAATTATAGCTATTCGTCCTGTTTTATAGGCCTATTTATGAGCAACGATTCTCATTATCAGTATTCAAATATGAGTAAAGTATGGGCTCAGTGACCTAAATCTTTTAAATCCTGAAAGTAATGAAACAAAATCGTGTACAAAACATTCTTTTCATACACATAGTTCTCATCAAACTTGCCTCAGATTAGAAAGTTAAAGGTTTTTAGGATAAAGATTCTTTCCAAGTCCTTCTGTTGTTGTTGTTTCTTATGACACTTGGAAAATTCAAACTCGCTACGCCGTTAACTGCGCGAATATAAGTCAGTAGAGTGCGTCTTTCGTTTAATCAGAGACCCACAAAGGTGAAAATACCAATATGCTCAAATGGCAGCTATAGATGCTACCATTAGAGGATCCAACAGCTAATTCAGACATTGTTCCGAAGGGAGAGAAAATTTTCTCCAAACCATTGCACTCATGGTAACTGTTCAACGACCGACCACTGGACTTTCAAATTCTCAGATTTAACCAACACATTTAACGCATGTACTCGGTGAGTCTTTGGCGGCATTGGGAATCGAACCCCGCCTTTCCGGACGGAAGGCCGATGCCCTAACCACTAGAAATCTAACTTAAATTTAACTACCAAGTGACAATTTATCATCAAAATTTTATTTAGGAAAAATTTACGGAGATATTTTATTATTATGAGAATATGATTTAATTAGGAAATTTTAATTATCCAGTTAATATTCGAATATTTGTATTGTGTATTTGAAATATTTTTTAGAATAAACATGAAACATTTTATAAAAATATCTTAAAGTCTTGACATTTAATAATTCAAATTATTATTTGATAGATCTAAATTTTTGGACTATCATTAAGATAGCAAATGAATTGTGCTTTACAATAACGGAGACTCAGAATAAAAGCCAACAGATAGCTATTTTGAAAGAAAACAATTAAATCTTTTAATCTAGATTTTCTATGAAGTAAAGGTAATTAATAATAATACAATTTCAAACGAACAACCAATATTCTATAATATTTTTTTTTATTTTATTAATTGAATTTTTTAAATTCTCGTAAGAATTCTTTATAAAGTGTAATTTAATTTAAACTTAATCTTGATCTCGTTCTGGAGTTTCTAATTTTTCTTCACTGCTGCTAAATTGGATTTGCAGTAATTTATGTAAGCCAATATAAAACTACGTACATATAAAGAAAAAAGAAACTGGTGAGAAAATGCGTCCTTCCAAATATTTTAATATGATTTTTAATTATATACACTATAAAAGAATGAACTAAAATGTTTGTTGCTTAAAATTGCGAAAAATATTAATTTTATTAAAAAACTAACTAACTAATATATATATATATAATATATATATATATATATATATATATATATATATATGAAGAAAAATTAGAAATCACTTTAATTTAGTATTAAAATTCGAGTAAAGAATATTCAGTATATTTCTGAATAATTATTTGCGATACATTTAAACACTAGAAATTATATTTAGAATAATTTTATAGATTAATAATTTAAAAAAGCAAAGTTTAAATAGAATAAAAACAAAATAATTTAAATTATAAAATGAAATAATAAAATGATTAAAATTGAAATAATAATATAATTCCATTCAATAATAAAATGAAAATATAATTAAATCATATCATTTAAATTATTTGAAATGGAATACTACTATTTAAGAGGAATATATAGTGAAACTGTGAGGGAAAACAAAATGTTGATCCAAAAATGTTTTAGAGAAGCCATACAATCCAACAAGAAGCCTTACTTGAATTAAAAACCTTAAAAACAATGAGCTTAGAAAGTGTTAAACTGTAATAAATTTAAGTATTTTTCAATTCAGCTATGTAAACTTTATGTAGATATATATAATTGATAAACTTGAAAACTATAATATTTATTTTAGTATTAAAACTTATTGATTCTGTTAATATTTAAAAATTAATATAAAAGGTTAATAAAAAAATTAATATATATTTTAGTTATTATAACTTTTTAATTCTGCTAATACTCATTTTTTTTAATTTATTTCAACTACATTTAAATGATAATTTCCAGATTTAATATATCTTAATTATTTCTTCTTCACTTCAAAAAGAATTAAATAAAAAAAATTCAAAATTTTTAATTGCTATTGATTTTGAATGCCTTAATTTCATAATTTTTTTATGAAATATTATGCTACAAATATAATGAACATTTTTTGGTTCTAAAATGAATCGCGTATATGACAATCGGGGCGACAATTATGAAACTCAATGAATTCTGTTAAAGATATGATTTGTTGAAACTAATAAAAGTTCAAATTTATCTTTTATTAATTCAAAAAACGAGTGTTTTAAATTTAAATTTACAATTATAATATTTATAAAACTTTGTTTTCTTAATTTATAATCAAGTAAAATATGAATAAATTTAGAATACCTTTTATTGGATTGCAATTTAATGAGAATGTTTTATTGTTTCTCAGTATAATGTGTATTCAACATAAAATTGATTTTTATAGAATAACACTGTATTTTTTTTATCAAAAAAGCACTTATTAAAATCTTATTAAATTATCTCCGAAGTTCACTTCACTTCAGTTACTCTCATATTATCCACCTCGAAAACTAACTGAAGCTTCTATTGAATTATTTGCTTGAAACATACTAATCACTAATTGCATATGATATATTGTATTCATGTATATTAGATAGTATTTATTCCTATTCCATGCAATAAAATTAATTAGAATCTTGCAGTCCAGAAAATTAAAATCTTTCATTAGATCAAATTAGAATCTTTCAATCTCAATGTTACTTTCTTAGATTTTTTTTAATTTTATTTATTCATTTATTTTTATGAACATCTACAATTATCTTCAATTTAAACACTAATGGATCGTAAAGAGCAATTTGAAATGATTATTATTAAATTTTCTTTCAAAATTTTCATAATATTATAACAAATTTTTAAAAACTTTTTACAAATTTATTTTTAAAAAATAAACTTTATTATTGTATTTACTTTAAGGTTTTATTTTTTTTTAACTATTTTCATATTTATATTTTTCTACTATTTTGAATGATTTTCAATTCTTGATATTAAACTGAAGCGAAAATTTTGGCTATCTCTCTATGCTTATGACTTTTAACCCTTAGGACGCTGATTTGGCGAATAAATGAATGATTTAAAAGAAGTATTGCGGAAAAAGTTTCACACAAATGTGTTTCTATCTCAAATAAACGTTCTTTTTTATGGGAATCGACAAGTTTAAAGGGTAGAAATTATGATTTTAAAAGATTACAAGAAATATGCATTATCTCTTTTCATCTCATAAAACACAAAATCCTTTTTGATTTCAATACCGTTAATAAGTGGTTTTCTTTATTTTATTAGTAACTACTTCTTTCATAATTTTCCGAAAAAATGATGAAATATTACATATATATATAATATTGTAGCGTAATGTTCTTACAATAGTTCCATATTGTAATTCAAATAAAGTTTTTATTTAACAATTCATGTGTTTAAAACCGCTTTCAAACAAGCTAACAAAGACGAATGATAATTACCAAAAAAAAACTGGGGCTTTTTTTCCACGCCTTTTGGGGCTGTTGGTGCATTTGGGGTGAAAAAAGAATAGCCAACATTCAAAGCGCTGGCACCAACACACAGACACACAAATGTATATATCCGTGTATTTTTCAAAAATTAACTAAAAAAGTAAAAACATCACTTATAGTGAGAAAGAGAGGAAGAATATTAAAGAAATGAAAACATCTTATAAGCACTTCTTAGAATAATAAATATATTTTAATTAATAGAGAGAGAGAGAGCGAGTCTAGTATTTATACATTTATTTTCATCTTTCTTCGAATACAATCATATATATATATATATATATACATTCATATATATATATATATATATATATATATATATATATATATATATATATATATATATATATATATATATATATATATATATATATATATATATATATATATATATATATGAGGGTTATTCTGAAATTTTTGAGATACGCGCAGACAAGAATTTACAAAATATAAAAGCGGTTTAATTTTAAAATACAAAGTATTTTAACACAGAAGACGATATTTTACTGACTTACTCCAAATTGTTTAGAGTAAAATAAATTTTAAACAGAAGAGAAAATGGAGATGACGCGAGAATATTTTCGTGCTATGATTTTCTAAGATTTTAAAGCAGGATTAAACCAAGAAGAATGCGTTCAACGGTTGCAATTAGCATTTGGTGATGAATCTCCAGCGCGTGCTACTGTATTCAGATGGTTTAGAGAATTTAGAAGAGGTCGCAATTTTCTTCAGGGTGAAGATTACACAAGAAGGCCGCCGTCGGCAGTAATCCTGGATAATGTGTCTGCCATACGAAAAATGTTAGTGGATGATAATCGCTATACCTATCAAATAATACAGAAGGAACATAACATTGGATTTGCAACCATACACAAAGTCATTCATGAAGAATTACATATGAAAAAAGTACTTTGTTGTTGGGTTCCCCATAATCCAACTGAGTGCCAAAAAGAGGAGCGTGTCAGAATCAGTAAAGAAACTCTTAAATTGCTAAATGATGGTGACCATCGCATCATTTCTAAAATTGTAACAGGTGATGAAACGTACATACAGTTTTTTGACGTTCCAACACGTCAAGAAAGCAAAGAATGGGTCTTTGAAGATGATCCCACGCCGACAATGGTTAAAAAACAACGCACACTGAAAAAAGTGAGGTATGCCGTTTTCTTCAGAAGTACGATTTTGGTCAAAGCCATCAAGTTGGAAGGACAGAAGACAATAACAGCAAACTGGTATACTACTAAATGTCTTCCAGAAATTTTACAAGAACTGAATGTTAGGGGGCTAATGCTTCACAATGACAATGCATCTTCACATACAGACTGATTAACAGTTGAGTTTCTTAAACAAAAACGAAATAAAGTGATACGAACATCTGCCATATTCACCTGATCTTAGCTATGTGCGACTTTTGGTTATTCTTTAATCTAAAAAAGAACTTATGGGGACGTCGTTTTCATTCAGAAGAAGAAATTGATGTGGCTATAAATGCATTATTTTAATCTATTCCAAGAAATGAATGGCTTGAGGCATTTAATCTGCGGAAAATTCGTCTACAAAAGTGCATTGATGCTGGAGGAGACTACTTTGAACACACCTAAAATTTTTAAGTATAACTTTAAAAACCTAGTTGTACATCCAAAATTGCAGAGTGACTCTCATATATATTATGCTATAATTCGAAGAATTTCAAAATTAAAATTCTAAAATAATCAAATTCTACATAACTTGCTCTTTGTAGATGCTTACTACAAAACTAAGAGCTTATTAATTTAATGTTATATGGTTAGTTTTTTTAAATATTTTAGTTGGTAGATTTAACCCAAAATTAATACTTTTATTTCGTATTTTGCAAATTAATTTATTAATTTAATATAATTCAACATTTTAAAATAGTATCATACCAAGTAACGATGAGTAATGATGTATGTATATATCTATATATGAACGTATGAAATTCATAATGTCAATTCATCAATTAATAGGATTATATTTAACGCGGTTCATTACTTTTCGCATGATCAGCTTTGTCTGAAAGTGTCAAATATGAAGGCAGATTAAATGCAGCTAATCATAAAGAATTCTAATGTATATTGAAGGGAGCGGTTAACAATGAAATGAATAACATTAACTACAAATAACCTTTATCGTTAATATGAGATGTTATTGATGGCAAGTTTCTTTATGGCGTAGGATTGATTCTAGCATAAATTTTTCAATATCTTATTCATTATAAGAATTACGTAAATCACATCTTTTGGAAATTTATTGTGCTTATTAACTTAATTATTCATATAAATATGTTATTGTAATTTATGCTTCATACCAAGCAGAATTTGTTCTTTAATATATTTTTCTTTTAATTTTCTGTAGAGAAATTTTTCTTACCGTGTTCATTTTCAGTGCTTAAAATTTTTTTTTTTTTTTTATCTTACTATCTCTATTATATAAAGAAATGAATAATTCTTCGTATTGTAAATGTTTACAATCAGGTACCGCTTGATTTTTTTTTTTTTTTTAACTCTAAGGTGTGATTTTACAAGATGGTGCTACATAAATGCTATCCAAAAGTAATTTGCATTTTATCTCTAAATATTTCTTCAAAACAAGATACCCAATTCTAAACCGAGCTCCTTCGAAAATAAATCAATTATTGAACATATTCAGCTGACATTACAGATGTTCATTATATTACTGTAATATTTTTATAATTTTTCAATGAAATTTCTATTGTAAAATAAAATATATATGAGACTTATTTTTAATGACTTAAGCAAAAATGCATTGTTTCTGAAATCAGTAATTGTTAGATAAATGGCAAGTTGACTGGTCATTATGGTTTGTGGATTTGTTCTTACATCGGTTATAGATATTTGTTATGGTACAGAATCGCCTTTGAATAGTAGATCTCTGGCCAAATATCTTCCATTAACCAAAAAATTAATTTATTGTGAAAATGATTAAAAATTGAACGTAAAATCATTGCCAGCTTTTTACAAATTATTTATCGCCATAGGCAGTATGTCAAAATGGCATATTTCCATTATATTAATTATAAACATAAAAAATGTAATTTCAGTAAAAAAAATTACTTTCATTTCAGTTGTATTTTTGGAGGAAAGACATATTAAGTAAAATAATTTTCAACTTGTGATTTCTGGAATAGAAATGGATAACTCAACTCATGTGCAACAAATTTCATGAGATCTTAAGAATTAAATATTTACAGCCTTTATCACATTTGTTTTTATTGACGAACGTGTTTTTATTGACATATTTGAAAACATACTCATGAAATCTTCAAATCTTAATATTTAGCTATTGTTGTTAAAATACATATCTTGCTTAAATTTTGCATCATTATATAATTTATAAAATTGCTTCTGTGCATCAAAATTTTAGTCTAAAAACCAAATTACAGTTTTAATTTTATTATAATCAATTCCAACTATATTATTCAGAAAAAAATTTCGACAAAGAAGTCTATAATATTTTTATATGACTGATTTCTTAAATCAAATATTTAGACTACTGTCTTTTAATTAAATATAGAAAAAACATAAATATTATCCTTCATTTTATTTTTTATATACAGTTGCTGAAATTTTGAAATATTTTTGTAAATCTTCAAAGAAAAATTAAAATACTGTCATTGAAATAGTTGCTACTGAGTGTTTGCCTCTACTGTTTTTAAAATGTTTTCGTGGAATAATTTTTTTTGCACCTGTTTATGCAATTAAATTAATTACGGCTCTCATATAAAAGTATACATTATGAATTTAATTTTTTTTCAAAATATCCCATTATTAAATCAAATGAAAAGGAGTCAAACTTAAAATAAATAAAATATCTCGATTCATGGTATTTAAATAAATTTTAATTAAAATGAAACAAAATGTGTTAAAATTATTATATAACAAATAAATAATAAAACTTATTGTAACCTAAAAGCATTTCGTTTGGAATTACATATGATGCGAATATTAAATTATTACCACTTTTAAAAAGAAATTTTTTACTTTGAGAAACATACCAGACATTTTTATAAATCGAAGGGCAGAATCAATTTTTAAGGACATTATTTTCGAAACAGCTGGCCAACTTGTTTAGTGGTCAGCGTGCCTGACTGCGGATCGGAAGGTCCTGGGTTCGAATCCCGGTTCAGGCATGGTGTACTTTCTCTCTCTGTCTTTGTCCTTTCCATGAGTGTGAATGAGGTATGAATGGTGCCTACCCTATAAACGAGTCCCTATGGCATGTGTGAGGGTGCGATGGTGGCCCACCCCCAGTGGTGCCCCCGGGTCAACGCCTCGGCGGCAAAGAGATCGCTGTTTCTGGCCGGTTTCTTAGGTATAAGAGGACAATACATCCCGATATACCCCGACCATTGGAAAAAAAAAAATTCGAAACTTGCAGCCTAGAATCACTCCAGTGAAACAAGATGAAACAGTAAATCTCGAAATAATAAAACTACTTGAACATTAGACACTCGAATTTCTGATTATTTCTCATTTTATTAAATGTCTTCGTCTGTGTCTATTTTTTCAGCTTTCTACTAGAAGAGCCATATTAATAAGGTGACATTTCAAAATAATTTATTCAAAGCCGTAAGATGTTCGTGAAGAATACAGGGTAGAATAAAACCTGCTTCCATATTTGAAATCTTGATATCTTTGCTTTTTTTCCATGCGAATTTATAATTTTGGAATAAATAAAAACTTAATAGTTTTAATGTATATTTTTAAAGATAATTTAATAATTGTATTTAAACAGATTACATATGATAATAATAAAGTGGTGTCAAAATTTTCTTATACTCTAAATCATTAGATTAATTATTATTTATTAAAGCAATTCTTAGATTTGTATTGTAACAGAAATTATTATAATATAGAATTCTTATTGTATCAGTAATCGACAAAATAGGAATTGTGTGTACTTAGCAAAATTAATCATAACTTCTTTTAAATATTTTTAACGATGATCGCTCCTTTACTTATAAAAAGGGTTATTGTACTTAAAATAGAAAAGGGACAATAAGTTTAAATGTACAATCAGAAAATGGAATCTACTTTATAAAGATTAATGATGTATTTCTCCCAAATAACTTCCTATGATAGAATAAAGTCTTTCATAATAAGGGAAATTTATTCATTTATCTGAAAGCTACAATGGGAAAGCATGCCACATTTTTTAATGGATGACTAGGTTTAAATTTTTTGACCTTAATGGCTAAAAAAATTATAGCATATTTCAAATTGAAGGAAAATTATAAAGCATTCACTAAATTCATTAAATGGTAGCTTTTAAATAAAATATTTAAAAATATTAATTTTTTTCCTTTTTTACAGAAGTGCAAAAATTGTAAATAAATAGAAACTTTAATGAAATTTGATGATTTTATTAATATATGAATCATAATTAATTTGTTATTGTTTTTGTTACTTATAACACTTGAACAAGCCAAGCTCGTTATGCCGTTGGCTAGGAGAATTTAAGTTAGTAGGGTGCGTATTTCGTGTAATCAGAGCATCTAGAAGGTGAAAGTACGACTTTGTTCTAAAACCCTCCGATAGATGGCCTCACCAGAGGATCCACTCACTCAATTTTCATATTTATCTGGAGGTGGAGGAAATTTTCTACAGATCATTGTACCCATGGTAACTGCTCAACGACCAACAACAGGATTTTCGATTCCATATATTTAATGAACACGTATATCTCATGCACTTGGTGGGTCTTTAACGACATTGGGAGTCGAACCTCCGCCTTCCGGAAGGAAGAAAGGAAGGCCGATGCCCAAAATAATGCATGCAAATATGCACTATTTTTTTTTATTCCCATAATTTTAGTTTATTCTTATTAAGTTTTTATTTAACAGTGTGAATATGAAACCCATTATTACCAAAATAAACATATTCAATGATTTTTAATCGTTTGATAAATAACGAAGGAAAATTCAATAAAACTGGTATAATCACAATTAAGTCATATTTTTAAAATGAAATATTTTATTTTTGAATATTTTTTTCTACTAATGTTTAAAAGTTTGTATTCAATAAAATTACAAATATATATGATATTTTTATTCACAAATCTCTATTTATAATCATTAATGTAATAGAAATAAAGAACTGAGATAAATAGGATTTAAAAAAAATTTTAGATTACATAATAATTGCTGTTATATCATTCTACACATATATTGTTACATCATATATCGCTCATAATACAATAATTAACATTTTATCAATTATAAAATGAAAATAATACATGCAGCCATTAAAGACAAACACAGCTTAATAGAACAATTTAAATATTTCTAATAGTGATTATTACAAAAAATATTTTTATTCCAAAATGTGTTTTGAAACGCTAGAAAAATTTAAATAAAAATTTACATCAAACACCTAAAAAAGTACCGACGTCAAAATGAATTCTGCACTTGTGTATCTTTTCACATCCTTAAGTTAATATATAATAGTAAGAAGTTTTTCTATGCATAAAAATCTTGTTTTATGTAATAAATTGTAACATGCAATCATTAAAAACATTTTTAGTAAAGAAATGGTTTATAATTGATCCAAAAACTTATTTAAAGGATTCCATAGCTAGCTTCTGAAATATTTGAAACTGGCCAAACATAGTGTGTTGTTGATGATCATCCTCTTGGAGTAACATGGGGTTAAAATGTAAAGTTTTAAAGCTGAGGATTTTTTCAGCAAAAAATGTTAGATAATGAGAAGTCGATGATCCACCACAAATTATTGCAGCAGCTTTTGACCTAGAATTTAACATAAATAGGTCATGAGACCCTAGTTGGTTAGAATGGCATTGTAAGTAGTAGAAAGTTGTGAGTTCGAATCCTGACTTGACGAATATCTGTCATTTTCGCTATAAGCAGCTAGATCACGTAAATACGTCACGGTCACAATGTGAGGTTAAATAGGTCATAGATGCAATGTGTAGTTTTATAGGTCATAGTTGTAATGTGAGGTTAAACAAGTCATGATTTCAACGAGAGGTTAAAGGCCATGGTTGTAATGTGACATTTAATAGATCATGGTTTCAATGGTAGTTTAAATAGGTCATAGTTTTAAGGTGTGGTAAAATAGTTCAAAGTTTCAATATGAGGAAATACGTGTGGGTTGCAATATGTGATTAAATAGGTTATAGTTGCAATGTGTGGTTAAATACGCGTCATGGTTATAATGGGAGGTTAAATAGGTCATGGTTTCAATAAGTCATAATTTCAATGTGAGATTAAATAGATCATGGTTAAAATGTGTGTTTAAATATATCACGGTTCCAATGTAAGGTTAAATAAGTCATGGCCACGCAATGTGAAGCGATGCCTCTGAAGATGGTAGGAAACGTATTGCGATATATTCTACCTGATCTTTGCTTATAAGTTATAAAGACTTCTAGCCGGCTGCTTCCACCTAGCTGATAGAGTCCAATTCTGGAGTAGGCTTAGAGAAGTGTTGCGTTGTTGTTACTTATGACACTTGGACAAGCCAAGCTCGCTATGCCTTGGCTATACGAATTTAAGTCAACAGTCATCTTTCGTTTAATCAGAGCACCATAAAGGTGAAAGAAGGACTTTGCTCTAAGCTCCTCCAATAGATGGCACCGCTAGATAATACACTATCTCAATTTTGACATTGTTTTAAAAGGGCGGAAATTTTTCTCCAGATTATTACGCCCATGGTAACTGCTTAACCACCGACCACAGAATTTTCTAATCCACAGATTTAGTGAGAACATATATTGCATGAACTCGGTGGGTCCTTGGCGGTACTAGGGAATCGAACCCAGCCCTTCCGGATGGAAGACCGATGTCTTAACCACTTAGTTACGATTACCCGCACAAAGAAGTACATGCTAACAACAGCATGAATAATTCATCGAGTGAAGTAGAAACAATCATAATATTCAACTGAAAGTTTATTTTAGTGAATAAATTGAAAATATCGGTCCAGTTTATTTGGGAAAAGTCTTATCAGGTTGGTCTCTGCTCACGTAAATCAATGATAAGCATTCTTTTTTATTTAGAAACACTGTTGTTAAACTGGTAAATATTAAGAATGGATAAAATAAAATAAAAAGTTTGCTGCATTTTTTTTTTTACTGTTTTTGCTTTCAGATGACGCGTAACGTTTGAAAGTAGATTGATTTTTCAAAATAATTTCAAGTTACTTAGGTATAAACGAAAAGTATATTGATAATGGCCATACAGAATCACAAATGTATCGGGAAAATGATACGAAAACTGGAAGTGGAGTTTTCATACATGGTATTAAGGTTTCTTACAAGTTACTATTTCACAGACATATCTTGAATTGACTTCCATGAGAAGACATGCTGACAGGCAATTTGGCTCACTCACCCTAATCATCCCTGCTACCAAGCTGATTGTTCTGGAAGATCTCTTGCAATCGTTTGCGATAGATATGTTCAGACTACACTTTCCCGTTTCTTCAGTGGAACACCTGAAGGGATTTACCTTCGATATAGGTCACAAATTGTCCTAAATGCTAAAATGAGCTGGCATCACCGACACATGTTCTTGAGTGCCTGGGGTTGTCTCGTCAGGACTTAAACAAGACTCCTACGCTTGTTTTTGATTTTCTGAAAGTGAGTGGACTCGTGGACCCCGTCCAGTATACTCCTAGACATGGATATTAGTAACAACAACAAAAAGGTTTCTCACACATTACTTTGTAATCAATCTTTGACGACATTTTAATAAAAAAAATGCATACATCGTGATTTTTGAAGGACATATTTAAACGTAAGTAATCCAAAAAATGAAATGACATAATATAGTCCGGACTTAAATACAGTAGAGTATGTTATATTTGTGACAAGGCATTGAAACAAGTCCAATTTCCCTACTTTTACCATCAATGGCTTTGACATAATGCTTGATGTTCATTAAAAAAATTATTATGTTCATTAAAAAAAATTACTTAAAAATTTTGCACTTTAAAAAAGATTTTCCAAAATTGTATTAATTCTAAATATATTCTATTCTTATTTCATTTCCAATTTATGGTATCTTATTTACAACAAATAAAATAACTATTTTCACGCAAAAATATTTAGTTACTTATGTCAGATGCTTTTTTATCAGGCATATTTAAAAATAGGATAAACTTATTTTAAACTAAAATAATTAAATTACAATTTTTAAATCATGAAAAATTTAAAACTGTTGTCATTCAAAGAATCGTGAAATTATAACATAGCGAATATAATTTATTAATTAAATAATTTTTAAAATTTGTTATTACTTAACAAGATTTTTAAACACAATGATTTCAGTATGCGCTCATTATAAAAAAAGTTACTGTGATATCATATAAACATGAAATATTCATTGAGTCAAATTTTCTCTCTCGATAAAAGAAGAAATGAAATTACTTCTCTGCAGTTTGAATCAGAAATGTTAAAATTATTTGTAGTTTTTATGGGAAATTATTGTCATAATTTATATTAATGCAATATTCATTATTATATTTACATTCAAGGAATTAATTTTTAAGAATTATTTTTTGAGTGAGAAACTTAATGTGCAAGGTGTATACGATTGAGAAAAATAATAACCCTTTCTTGAAAAATAAATTAAAAATAGCAAAATTCATTATAATGAATCTATTTAAACTCACCCCTTCTTACGTATTCACATCTTGTCACAATAATTGTAGGTTTTTTAGTCATTTTTTAGAAAACTGTCTCTTTAGCACGACATAAATTTTAATCTTACTTTTCTCAATCTATATCACCCCTTAACAAAGAATGAAAGGTATGTATCGGTGATGTAACTTTAACTGTAATGGAAGCGAGATATAAATTTACATATGTGATTCATTGAGATAACAAGGACTCTGGAATGAATCCCAAACCTCTCCTCCCTTGAGTGTTCTAATCACTCAGATAACGAACGATAATAATAGAACTATTTTAGAATTCTATTCCCATTTTTTAAAGACACGAGAACGTAAAAAAAGGCAACAACCACGTGTTCAGCAGGAGCTGGGTGCGTGTCTGAAGCCAGTGTTGACTTCGTAGCCGAAGTTCACCACTCCTGACCTTGACTTCTTCATCCAACTTCTCTCTCTCGAACTAAATAAAGAATCAGCAAACGCTCAAAAGATTTTTAAAAAAATCAGGAAAGTAAACCGGCTTTGTTTGATGTTCTGTTAATGGCAGATCTCAAATAAAACACGGAAACAAACAATAGTTATCAACATTTTTGTTTGTAATTTTATTCAAACATAAATGTAAAATCAAAATTTTGAAAAAATACCGCTATGGAGCTGTAATTTAGGAAAAAAGAGAAAAAGATGAAATATAGGGTGTATATTTTAGCTATAGAGTGCGGTTTAATATAATTTTTCTTATTTCGTATTTCAATAACACAAAAAGTATTAATACATTTTTATTCATTTTTTCAAAGACAAAGTTACATATTTAAAGTTTTAATTCCCTTAGTTTTAAAAATCATATTAGGCAAGGGACTTCCGCCATTAGAAATATACTGGGTTCTCTGGAATACACTAGGTATTCTGCTGTTCTTATCAGTCTCTCCAGCACATTGGCATACATGCATACATAGCGGTGTACGCGAGCCTCGGGCTATACCATTAGGTTAAAGCGTTTGGAATACTTGCCCATCATCAAGTGCCTCGTCATTTTGAACCAATTTCAGGTGACGAGGCCACATCAGCTGGAACTCCCTCTCCACCTCTACTTCACACCAGCGGAAGGGCTTTGGACGTCACATGTTCACGTGGACACGTCCCCAACCGACGGAGCACCAGCAACTCAGTGAGGCAGAATTTGGTCACCCTCCCAATCTCTGCCCACGGAAAATGATTCTCCACTTTGATGATCTTAACGGAAAGCGGAATGAAACGACAGAGCCATTGGAGCCCCAGCACATTGGCGGGTATGTTGGCCATTTCTCTTTGAATGCTTCTCTTCAGATCTTCCAAAGTTTGTGGCTGGTCAGTATAGGCACGTGACTTCAAAAAGCCTCACAAAGAGAAATTACATAGGACCAAATAGGGAGAATGAGCTGGGGACTCCAAATCGTTTGTCATTGAAATGACGCCCCTGGAAAAATAGGCCCCTAAGACAAATGCACGGTAGTCCTTACTCTAGCACATGATGGCAACTGAACCACAATGTCACACAACTTTACGATCTCCTCTCTGAAACGAGACCACGCCAACCTCATTATCTTTACTACTTTTTGTGTTAATCAATTCGAAATAAGGATGATATTACCATGTAAATCATAGGTTTTCAAAGTGGCACAGGTGGACCCCGAGGGAGAGCACACGGGAGTCCATGTAGATGTGAATAAAAAACAAAGATTCCCAAATTGTAAGTGGGGGTCAACGAAAAGTTTTCTGCTTTTCATAATAAAGAACAAAAATTTTGGTTTGGGTTTACCTATCAACGTAGGCAGGTAGCATCTTTCACTAGGTAGCTACTCAAAAATGTTAGGGATTCAGTTCAAACACAGAATTGAATAGAACACTAGTGTACACCACATGTAGAGACATGCAAAGTACCACCTGTGCGACGTCTCATTAAAAGTATATGACTATCTTTTATTGTTGATTTACATTTCAGTGTTCATTGTTAATTTTTTTTCAACTGTTGATTGTTTGTAATAATAAATGTTTGTAAGGACATAAGAAAATGGAAGTTAGAATTAGGCAAAACATCACATTTTTTACCACATTACACATGATTAAAAAATAGTTACAAAAAATACCTAATAATTATTAACAAGGTTACATAATACCTGTACAGTACAAATTATTAACAAAGTTATTTAGGATCAGGATGGTTCGACTTCCATTCTTCACATCTCTATTCTAATCTTCTAATTCTATTGGATATTGAATATTCTGTATTGGGCAGTAACGCCATCTATTGTCAGTAAAGTTGATATGGGTCTGTTACATGTTTATAATTTTATATAACTACAGGTATTATTTTAATGAATAGGACATAAGGAAATGTGCTACTATTTTTTCTTCTGAACACTCCAATTTAGGGCGATATTTTTTAGGAGTTTTGGGAATACAGTAGAAATGCAGCAGCAGGGGGTCTACCGAAAATAGTAAAACTTTGAAAGTGGTCTACGAGAAAAAATGTTTACATGATGTAAATAATGTAAATATTTGTAAAATGTGGGAATATTTTATATTTCTATATAAATACTTATGATCTTTATATGATATTTTATGATTCTTTAATTCTTGAAATTATGTCCAAACAACATTTAGCCGTGAAAATAGGGGTTTTCAGAGATGAGAAATAAGTTCATGACGCATAACACAATTTAGTGATACTGGCGACATTCGACAACTAAAAGCGAGTTAACATTCTTTAAGTTTCCAGTCTATAAGAATCAACTAGAGCCGAGTTAATATGAGCTCAGCTCATTACAGGAATGTTAAAAAACTACCGAAGAGTTATAAATATCGGCTTTAGTCAAGCAGTGAATTAGTTAAAAGTGTAGAAAAAGCCAAGTTAAACGCCTAAGTCATACGCTGTAAAAGTTTCTAAGTTTCCGTTCTGTATTATAAAAACTATTAATTTTTAGCCTAACTAAAAACTTCAAGTTGAAATAATGGTATTGCGATTAAAAAAACTGTGAATAAATTATTTGCTTAAAAGAAAACCAATCATTATTTCGAAGTCATCACATCATCGTTGCCAAGAAAAATAATCGTAATAGTATTGTATTCTTTATCAGGAACTCTTTTTTCTATCTGAAGGTCTATTATGTATTTCAACGGCGCAAGCGAACAGCCTACTCGCAAAGCTGGTGTGAAACAGTAAATGCCCATTGCATAATAAGAGCCCATCACTGAGAGATCATTAAGGTCCCCCTGTCGGGACGGAAAAACACAACCGTTCCAGCAGCAGCGTCTTAATCCAGACGAACTAATGCACTGCTTGGCTGATGGTGTGGCTGTGATCCTCTAAAAAGATGGTATGGCCTTTCGGTTCACCAACAATCAAACAAGACGAACCTCTTCACCAACCCAACTTGGATGCAGCACTCCTAGATTTTATTTAAACATAACCAAATCACATGACTAAGCCGGAATGCACAGTGACGCCCTCAAAAGAGAATATCCCCATCACATTTAACAGATGAGATAATGTGACCACTAAAGGGATTTTATTGAAAAGTGGGCCATATTCAAGTGAGGATAGAGGAAAGCGTAAAAAAAAAACTCTGGCACTTCCTCGAGCAGACATACAACTTTACTGCTGTTACATGTTGTGCCGCAGTCCACACATTGAAGATAATCTATAGAAAATAGTGGGTGATGAGCACGTTGTCGCCATAAGAATCCATGGTGAAAAACATTTCCAGTGTTCCACTGATGAACGGGATGTGGTGATTTTGGTTGCAAATAGATGCTTCCTGCCGAGCAGTATAACAATTCATACATTCACTCGACAGTAGCTATCTAAATAATGACCTCTGCAATTGCCAACGATGGGTAATATTCCTTTCCGCCTCGACACTAGTTCTTATAGTTTGGCGCAGAACATTCACACACTAAGTGGTTGAGTTTGGATACAACTAATAGCGTAATGCATTAGCCATTTGAGAAACCCCTGTTGTGGCTGGCTAAACTCATCGTGTAAGGTTACCATATATATTTACAAATAATGCATTTCAAGATTATGTTTTAACATTTTTGTCACAGCCCAACACATTATTTTTCTACATCAAAATTCGAAAAAATAGCTATTTTTATAATATTATTAAAATAGAAAATTTTTTTTTCAACTTCCACTGTTCAAAAGTAATGGCTTTCAGTTATTCAACTGGTAACTGAAAAAATATTTCTAAGCATTTGCTCTTCTATGGTGAGTTGAAGGCTTACAACAGCAAATATTCATTACCTATAAGTAAGTGCCAAAATCTGGAACTGTTGGAATGATAACAAAAATGATGACTATTCAGTTAGTACATTCAGAATTAACTCCAGTCATTCAAAAGAAAATGCTAACATGACCTGTGACAACTCAGGAAATTCTTAATTGGAATAGAATTTTCAAAATAATCAAAACTATGCTAAGTAATTTGCTTAAAATCATTTTTCTGATTCCTGTTTATATTAATAATGTATAGCCTTTTAATCATTTTTCCTTCTGATACAATAATCGTATGAAGATTTCAGATGAGTTTTGGACATCCAAACTCCAGCAGTAAAATTAATACTTTTAAACAGAGTGGTAGTTTACGCTGCATAGGAAATTCATTACGATGTAGATTAATTTATATCCTGGTTGCAATTTAACTGATATTGCGAACATAATACCAATTAATATTGCGTCTATTTTCTTTTTTATTTAAATACTAAGAAATTTGCAATTATTTCCCTGACAATTATCAGCAATCATGATTCAATTGATTTATGTAAAAAGAAAGAAGAGTACTTTCAGACAGTTTTTGCAATTATATCAACACAACTCATATTATCTCTTTCTTGTTCTTTTCAATAACTTCATTGTTCTAAACCATTTGTAAAGATAAGTTCGTAATAATAATCACTTCTAAATTTGGAAATGCTATTCTTATAATTATATTATCTCACATTTAACTGTCAGATTGTTTAAAGTGAAAAAATATTTTTGATATTTATGAACTAAAAAAATGAGTATGTTTATCTTGTTTTTATTTTATCAAATATGATTAATATGTATGAGTAATTTGCATGATATGAATACATGTTTTATATTTTTTATTGCATTTTAATTTTTTTACCATATAAAAACTATAATTTACTTTTAATAACATTTTTAAGAAATGTTTTTCATGTACAATTCTGAGAAACAGTGACTGAATGTCAATTTCATTCTTGTTAGAACAAGTACTATCCATAAGAAAAATGTAGAAGAATGAGTTTTTCTCTAGGTAGATATTTACCAGAACTAGATTAATGCAGAATTAGTTGATGAATTTGACTTACCCTCCATATTTTCTGGGATTAATTAAGCATGAATGATTAAAAATAATTTTTTGGTCATTCTTGACCCCGGTGTGCTTATATATTAATTAAATACAGGCGCTAATATTCCATCATTGGTTGTTTGCCCATGTCTATTTTCAAGTACATCTACAGTACAAAAATCTTCACCTTGTTCTGAAGTTGCATATTAGCAACATTTTTCCAATCACTGGGTTAAAAAGAGGTGATTAATATTCGTGTTGGCATCAGCTTTTGTTCATGTTTAAGAATTAGAAAGAAGGTGGTAAAGATGGAGAATAAATTGGATAGGATTCGGATATTTTACCACATATTATAAGTTATAAATAAAAATATATAGAAAACAAAATATATAAAATTTAGTCTTTTTTTTTTAAGTTTTAATATAATGTTTATTCCATAAAAGTTTCTTAGTTTAGATAAGATTTAAGTGTTTCTATGAACTATTTTAATCATTTGCTTACATAGAAAAACTGAGGCGAAATTTGCTGGAATAATAATAATCCAATCTTTTTTTATTCTAAAAAGAAAGTGGAACAATCAAAACTTAATAATACAAAATTATCAAATATTTAAATACAAATCAAGGAGTAGAAAATATACATTATAACTATCAGTTTTAATTTTATTAATAGAAAAAAGATATTACAGTATTTAAATTGTTAAAATTAATTTTCCAGACTCCACATTAATAAAATTTAAAAAATTGTAATCTCAAGTAAGTAATCTCAAGTAAAAAATATACCGAATCAAAAATTTATAAATCAACAGTCAGTAAATACATCTTTGACGAACGAAGTGAAATATGATATGGAAAGAATACCTTTCAGAGGAAATGAATTTTCAATGCATAGAAATATTTTTTGATTTCTATTTTATTAAAAGTAATTACGCTGTTCCGAAAATTGAATATCATTTACTTATATATCTTTATAATTTTTTCAGAAATTTCTAAATTGAATTGCTTTTTAGATTGTGGCTACGATTTTTGGATTCGATTCTCTAAGTGCTTTAAAATTCACTTTAAACTTTTAGAATCTCTTTGAATTAGCACTTTCTAATGAAAAAAAACCAGGACACTTAGAGATATATCAATTGTGATAGTTGGATATTTCATTATAATAAAAATTATGGATTCATATGTTTGAATTATAGTTAATATTCATGAATCAAATATTTTGAATTTTATAAGGAAAAAAGTTCACACAAATAAAAATATTAAATTAACACTCAAAATCAAATTGTTTTAAACTATATATATATATATATATATATATAAATATATATAAATATATATATATATATATATATATATATATATATATATATATATACATATATATATATATATATATATATATATATATATATATATATATATATATATATATATATATATATATATATATATATATATATATATATATATATATATATATATATATATATATATATATATATATATATATAATCTGTCTGTCCGTCCGTTTGTGTGTGTGTGTGACGAAGCTCGGCAAATAGAGAGATACAGCAACGATAGTAATTTGTATTTCGAAATGATATGCATAATACAGGTGAGAACAGGATTGGGTCAGTAAGTCCACATTGCATGGCGATACCCAAAGTTACGCATCTAGGCCCAAAATCAATGAGAGTACGTATGGTGTTTTGAGGAATGATTCTCTATCCCCTGTCAACCATTTCCCAAAGGCTACTTCTGAAAGAACAAATGGCGAGTCTGCAAATATCCCAACTCATCTTAGAAGATGAAACTGAGACACTCCTTCGTCCACATCCCTCTAACCCAGCAGCATTCCAGACGTTGGCATCTATGCTGTGGAGTCAATTTCAGTCTTCTTATTGAACGCCATGAGCAGTGGTAACTAGCAATCAATCGACGGCAAATGGTTCTACTGTATATGGGAGCATCCAGGGAGTCTGCAGAATTTTGGTGGATGTGCTTTGCTTGTCTGACACCGCCTCCTGTTGCATGCGTAGATCCACGCTTGCTGACGTCCCTTTGGTTGCACAGGCACTCTCAAACGTTCCACAGTTCTCTGTTCCAAACATCTTCGCCACAGCCGGAACAATGTGGACACGTCCAGGTGTGTGTCAGCTGCGATTTGCAACAAGGACCAGCCTGCCCTTATCAATCCGATCACCATACTCCTCGTAAACTCGTCTGTCTTTTGGAATTGACTCCGTCGAAGATGGCCTGGTATTCTCTGCAATTATATGGGTCCGTAGCGACAAGAACAATTTTTCAATAATTATTTTCCAAACAGCAATAGCGGCGCGTATATTGCCCACTCTTCTTGTTCCTCTCCTTATTCTACGTCCCTTGGAGAGTGCGCATTTCGCATCATTTGCATAACTCAATAAAGTGCGTCTATCCTGAAATTTGTATAATTTTCTGACCACTCCTTCTTGGTGTTGCCTTTTCAATGTCAAGCTGTGCTTATGATATAAGGGGACGTTATCGAGGTGGATTTTCATTCAATGAATCATTTTTGTCTTGTGTTGAATCACTTGCTTTAGTAACAAGTCTTTCAGTAACAAGTTCTAAAGCTAAGAACATCAGATATAAATTATTTTAGAGAAATATTATCATCACTGCCGACACACAACTCAATGAAAATTTATTCACTGAGTTGAAACTCGTATTAATTTAATATTAATTAAATAATTGTATTCTTATATAATCAAAAATTAAACATATTAAAATACTGGCTAGTGATATTCATCAAAATGTGAAACAAAAAATTTTAGTTATAAGAAGTCCTGTTGTTAAATTTAAGTCATTTTATCTGCTCACAAATATTTCTTTCGATGGATTGTGCAAAGAATTGAAGCCTGTATGTTATACAGTTGAATATAATTTTCTCGTTCTTTCTTCATTTATTTTTAACCATGAAATAGATATTTCATTCAAATACAGCCTAATGTATGTAGCACTTTACAATTTTTATCTGATATTTTCTATGTTGTTTGTCTCTATTTTAATTTTCTCCATTGTTATTATTGATACCAGACTTTATTTTCAAACAATAACAAAATAATGAGACATAATTTTTCAATATTTTCAAATGTTATTTGCAACGACGTTTATTACTCTGTGTCTTACATATAAGTTGAAATATTTCCACTAGAATGAAAAATGCTAATTTATCTAGGATTTTTTCTACTGGCTGTCCATCAGTTTTTACAATGCCGATGGACAGCCAATAGAAGAAATCCATTCATTTAAACCACTGCGTTATATACTGTATATACATATATATATATATATATATATGTATATATATACATATATATATATATATATATATGTATATATATACACTACTGGCTATTAAAATTGCTACACCAGGAAGAAATGCAGATAACAAAATGATATTTATTGGACAAATATATTATACTAGAAATAACAAGTGATTAAATTTTCAAAAAATTTGGATAGTACCTGAGAGAAATCAGTACCCAGAACAAGCACCTCTGGCAGTAATAACAGCAGTTATACGCCTGGGCATTGAGTCAAACTGAGATTAGATTGCATGTACAGGTACAGATGCCCATGCAGCTTCAACACGATGCCACAGTTCATCAACCGTAGTGACTGGCGTTTGGTGACGAGGCAGTCGCTCGGCAACCATTGACCAGACGTTTTCTATTGGTGAAAGATCTGAAGAACGTGCTGGTCAGGGCAACAGCTGAACTTGTTCCGTGTCAAGGAAGGTCCGTACAATACAAGCAACATCCGGTCGGGCATTATCCTGCTGAAACGCCGGGTTTCGCAGGGCTCGAATAAAGGGTAGAGCCACGGGTCGTAACACATCAGAAATGTAACGTGCACTGTTGAAAGCATCGTCATTGCGAACAAGAGGTGACAGAGACGTGTATCCAGTGGCACCCCTTACCATCACGCCAGGTGATGGGCCAATATGACGATGACGAATGCATGCTGCTAGTGTGCGTTCACCACGATGCCGCTAAACACGGATGCGACCATCATGATGTTATATACAGAACCTGGATTCATCTGAAATGATGACGTCTCGCCATTCGTGCGCCCAGGTTCGTCGTTGAACACACAATTGAAAGCGATCTTGTCTATGACGCAGCGTCAAGGGAAGCCGCAGCCATGGTCTCCGAGCTGAGAGTCCATGCCGCTGCAAACGTCGTCGAACTGTTCGTGCAGACATTTGTTGTCTTCCAAACGAACCCGTTTCTTGACTCACGGGTCGTGACATGGTTGCACGATCCATTACGGCCATGCGGATAATATGCCTGTCTTCTCGGCTGCTAGTGATAGGTGGCCGTTGAGATCCCGCATGGCGTTCCGTATTAACGTCCTGAACCCATCGATTCCATATTCTGCTAACAGTCATTGGATCTCGACCGATGCGAGCAGCAATACTGCGATAAGATAAACCGCAATCCCGGTACGCTACAATTCGACCTTTATCAAAGTCAGAAACGTGCTGATACGCCTTTCTCCTTCTTACACGTGTCATCACAGCAACTTTTCATCAGGCAACAACGTTCAAATGCAATTTGTGTTTTCATCAATTTCCTCATTTAAACACAAGTTTTACAACAATTTCCTCATTTAAACACAATGTAGGTGTCGCTACTGGTGCCGGCTTTGTCTGAATGCGCTGAAAAGCTGATCATTTGCATATCATAGCACCTTCTTCCTTTCGTATAAATTTCACGTCTGTAGCATGTCGCCTTCTTGGTGTAGCAATTTTAATGTCCAGTAGTATATATATATATATATATATATATTCGTAAGCGGATAATTTTTATTAATAATGTATGTGTACATATATATATATATATATATATATATATATATATATATATATATATATATATATATATATATATATATATGTATGTATGTATATATATATATATATGTGTGTGTATATATATGTATATATATGTATAGATATATGTGTATATATATATATGTATATATATGTATAGATATATATATATATATATATATATATATATATATATATATATATATATAGACACACACTTTATTAATAAGAATTATCCGCTTACATTTTTCAAATTCAATAACTAATAAAGATAAATGACTATAATTATGATCATTTTAATTGAAATAAACAAATTATAATATACCATGGTGATGATGAATTGAATTTGAAATTTCCATGAATAAATAATTTAAATTTTTTATTGTTGAAAAACTTAGTTTGAAATTCAACAATTATCACTTTTGAACACTAGATATTTTACCCTTTACAAATTCAGACAACTGAATAAAGACAAATTGTTATGATTGTAAACAATTTTAATTAAAACCGGCATAATAAATCGTTATAATAATGAATTGAATTCAAAATTTTCAACAATGAATAATTTAAAATTATTTGCGTTAGTAAAATTCATATTTAATTCATTTTCAAAATTAATCTTGAAATACATTATTTGATCATTTTGCTGTAATAAAATTCCTTTTGTCAATTGATAAACTTAACTTGATTCCTACACTCGAGTTATATTAAGGTATGTTGTTAAATAAAATATAATATTAGAATTACATAGAGTGTGTGTATATTTAAGCAAAAATGAACTATGTGAAAATTTTAATTTTTTTTTGTAAGAAAACATTACGATAAATATTTCAAAGTGGAACAGGTTTCTAAGCAGTTTATTTTGCAATTTCAATGCAGGAAAAACTTATTTAAACCACATACGATTATTTTAATTCTTAAAATATTTCATTTGGCTGTTTTAAGCAACTTTACTGACATTTTCCAACATGTGTGCGTATAATTCATGTATAAATCTTACTATACAAAATTCAGCTCTCTGAAACATAAAGTGGAGACAACTTTAAGACTCGGCTTCGTGTAACGAAAGCACATTAGTGCAATGGTTATGTAAAAACCAACATTGGCAAGAACTCCGCAGTAAATAAAACAGCGGTAGGTGACATAGCAAATTAATCACTGGAGCTCCTTTTTTTAAACAAAAGAATCTAAAAATATATTTCTGATTTTTTTTGTTTTCCGAAGTGGAAAATAATGCGCTTCTTTCTAATATTTTTTTTTTACCTTTTATTTGTTAACTCTGTAAGAATAGTCGTCAATGAACGAAATGAGAGAAAACACATAGGCAAGTTTAGGTTAATGAACATGCGTCTAAAAGGATTTTAACACCGAAAGAAATCTTCAAAATTTTCGATTAAATCTGGAAGAAAAAACTTAACAATGCATTATTAAAGTATTAACATGCATACATACGGATTTTAACATCAAAAGAAATCTTCAAAATTCTCGATTAGATATGAGAAAAAAGTACTTCACAGATTAATAAAATATTCTTAAAAATGGCATTATTAATGTATTAACATGCATATACGAGGAAAATTCTGAAATTTTTGAGATACAACTAGGTTTTTAAAGTTATACTTAACAAAATTTGAGGTGTGTTCAACGTAGTCTCCTCCAGAATCAATGCACTTTTGTATACGAATTTTACACAGATTAAATGTCTCAAGCCATTCATTTCTTGGAATAGATGAAAAAATTCCTTTATAGCAACATCAATCTCTTCTTCTGAATGAAAACAACGTCCACGTAAGTTCTCTTTTAGGCTAAAGAATAACCAAAAGTCGCACATAGCTAAATCAGGTGAATACGGCGGATGTTCGATCACTTTAATTTGTTTTTGTTTAAGAATTCGATTGATAATCCGGCTGTATGTGAAGATGTATTGTCATTGTGAAGCATAGTCCCCTAAAATTCAGTTCTTGTAGAATTTCTGGAAGACATTTGGTGGTATACCATTTTGCTGTTACTGTTCTCTGTCCTTCCAACTTGATGGCTTTGACCAATTCCGTACTTCTGAAGAAAACGGCATACATCACTTTTTTCAGTGCGCGTTGTTTTTTCACCATTGTCGGCGTGGGATCATCTTCAAAGACCCATACTTTGCTTTCTTGACGTGTTCGAACGTCAAAAAACGGTATGTACGTTTCATCATATGTTACAATTTTAGAAATGATGCGGTGTCCACCATCATTTAACAATTTAAGAGTTTCTTTATTGATTCTGACACGCTCCTCTTTTTGGTGCTCAGTTAGATTATGGGGAACCCAATGGCAAACTACTTTTTTCATATGTAATTCTTCATGAATGGTTTTGTGTATGGCTGCGGATCCAATGTTAAGTTCCTGCTGTATCATTTGATAGGTATAGCGATTATCATCCATTAACATTTTTCGTATGGCAGACAAATTATCCAGGATTACTGCCGACGGTGGCCTTCTTGTGTAATCTTCACCCTGAAGAAAATTGCGACCTCTTCTGAATTCTCTAAACCATCTGAATACAGTAGCACGCGCTGGAGATTCATCACCAAATGCTAATTGCAATCGTTGAACGCATTCCCCTTGATTTAATCCTACTTTAAAATCATAGAAAATCATAGCGCGAAAATGTTCTAGCGTCAACTCCATTTTCTCTTCTGTTTAAAATTTATTTTACTCTAAACAAGTTGAAGTAAGTCAGTAAAAAATCGTCTTTTGTACTAATATACTTTGTCTTTTAAAATTAAACCGTTATTTTTATTTTGTAAATTCTTGTCTGCGCGTGTCTCAAAAATTTCAGAATAACCCTCGTATAAGGAATTTAATATCTTAAGAAATCTTCAAAATCCTCGATTAAATCTGGAAGAAAATAGTTTACAGCTGCATTATTAAAGTGTGTGTATTGTATTTTATCAACTTTCAAGCATTTTATTCAATATTTCTTGTGTAATTAACACCCAAATTTGACGTGTAGGAGTTCGAAGTCCAATTCAAATAACAAATTCTGCTTTTCGTGCGTAAAAAGGTATACTGAACAAAATAGAAAATTAATTATAGAGTGTTATGTGTGTTAATCCATTCAAAATAATTTTTGATTCACTTCATGAGAAAGAAAGAATACCAGTTAATTTCATAAATGTGTGTGTAGAAAATAACTATTTATTAATTCTATTCTTAACTTCTAAAAATGCAAAATATTAACCACGGGCCATAAAAATTTATAGAAACCGATACAAAAACAAATTAACATGTAAATTAATAATGCACGATGTTTAAAACAACAATATCGTTGAAACACAAAAATTTGTAGCACCATTGCTTGGCATGGACGTGCTGAGGATAGCGATCAAACCTTGAGAAATACAGTTCCACTTTCTGAAGAAGGGAAAAATTTTCCAAACTGGGGTAGTAAAAAAAAATTTCGATTTTACTGAAAAACATGTTTAAAGTGTGTCACAAAAGTGATCGATTGGTTCTAGGTAAAGAAATCATGTAGGTCATTTAAATACTGCATTTCTCTCTGTTTTAATAAACTTTACACGAAATTTTATTATGAAATTTGGCTCTGTTATACATTAAAAGAAATACATTGTTTGCTGACAGTACACTATGAGCTTTAAATATATCTTTTTCAAACCCTTTGGCCATTAAAGGGTCATTTCGAATGATGCGTAGGCCCACATGTCAACATTTTTTGAATCACCATAAAACCACCAACTTTTCACTGATATGTTCTTTTTCGAATCGAAATGAATTGGAATCTTTCTTATCCTCCTTCCTCCCACACTGGTATCAAACTTCAAAAACAGAATCATCATTTGTTTGCAATATCCTTTGGCCATTTGATTGCATTTACTTTACCATCAAACTCTGAGCTCAAAAATTCGGGTCCTTTTCCTTTTTGTGACTGCTTATCTATCTGGGTTTTGTCTTGAGGTGAACGAAATACATATCTCTGAATGGTAAGTAATTAGATTTCTTCCTTAATTAAATAGGTTTTGGATTATTTAGCTATATATTCTTCGTCTTATTGTTAAAGAAAACTGTCTAAAGAGCGTAGTTGTTGTTGTTTTTGCTTATCTCCAAGGGTCTGACGGAGTCAGACCAAATCTAGGAATCCTTTGACGGAGAGGAAATCGATGACCAGGCTGGGAGAAATGTAGATTTCGTCCCATAGCCTATTCATACATACTGGATATGCTTAGGAGAAACTTGGTGTCCATGGCATTTAAGACAGATGGGGAAGGTCTTGTTACCCGCAACAAAAGTGAAGGCAATTCAGGTGGCCAGAGGCGAGATGTGCAAGACAAGTGTTGGATTTCCTATCTCAGGAAGAGCCAGAGAAAGTCTCAGCTTTCTACCCTTGTAGAAGTGGTGAGTCAAAGGTACCTGCCAATCGGTTTTAAACTGGGCTTTTCTCAGGAAAAAGAGTTCAAGGTAGGTAAGTGCGAAAGAAGAAGGAGTAGGATGACCTGAACCCTCCTTTGCTAAAGTGTCTGCTATTTCATTGTCTCCAGTATACACGTGAAACGGGATCCACTGAAAATAGATATTATGCCGAAGGGAGACAAATTTAAGCTTGTGTAGAATAGAAAAGCTTGTTTGGTCTCCCAAGAAGGTCCAATTTTGCAGATGCTGAATTGAACTACGGCTATCATTTGATATCCAGACATCACTATAATTAGTTTCGCTCATGATGGATTCCAATCCAATGTTGATGACTATTAGTTCACTACGAAAAACCGAATAGAAGTCGAGATTACGTTAACTAAGAGATAATTTGTCATGAGCAGCCTCGATGAAAATTCCGCTGCCAGTTCGGTGATTTATTTTGCTGCCATCGATATAGATTTTTATGTCATTTGGTGGTATATTATTAATGATTTCCAAGGCTAGTTGTTTTAGAAATTCAGGTAGACAATCCATCTTGATGGCAGCCGTAGAAAGTTTGTAACTGAAGTGAACATTGGAAAGAGCCCTAAAAATGACTGGAAACATTCAGCAGGATTCAGACCGCAGTGAAGGGCATGTGGTTCGACATTGTTCTCGATTAAGTGCAGTGAGTTAACCAGACTGAAGAGCCTGTACTTCTTTAATCTTTGGTTCGTTTGGTTTATCTGTCGCTTAACGGTCATTTTATGCACACGAGAGCTAATTAGACCGGGACCTACGGTTTAAAGTGGATTCCGAACCACTACAAACATCCATACCCAAGGTGGGATTCGAACCCACGAACTGTTGAACCGAAGACAAGAGCGCTAACCCTTCGGCTGCCAGCTCGGCTCTTTAATCTTTGGATCGGCGTCCAGTTTCTTAGGAAAGAAGTAGAACTGTATTATGGATCAACAATGTTGTAACCAAGATATATAAGAAATCATTTGTGCTATGTTAGTACATAAAAAACTTCGTCCTTATCGAGAAAGAGAGATGATTATCCTTAAATTTTTCTTGTAATGAATTCCATTGTTTTGAAATTATTCTTTTTGTAATTCCAACAGCATTCGCTACTCTTATTTGGGTTTGCTCTGATTCATGTCTTTTGATAATATGCCAACTCACAAATTCCAGTTGATGGGACCTTTTCAAAATACTTTATTTTTTCAAACAAAAACTGAACAGTTGAATTTCACAATTGAAAGAATGAAAAAGAGAAAGAAAAAAAAATAAATGTTCGTGTGAAATCCCGATTTTCAGACTTATTTTCGTTTTCTTATTTTTGACATTAGGGCAAAGGTTCTACTATTTTCTTTTACGTCTTAAATAATGGATGTTTTATATAATGTTACCTATTAATATAAGCATTTGCATAATTTCTTTGAAATGATGTTTTGTGTTTTGTGTATTTTAACACATTTAAACATGTAAATTTTCTTCTCTACGCTGCATTGCGTTACATGAGACCGATGAAATTCGTTGGAAAACCTCAGAACGATCAGTTCTCGAGTAATTTTATTTTATTATAAAATTTATAACAAAATTTTATTATAAAATTATCTTTTATTTATAAAAACAGTTTTTTCATTGTTAAATATGTATAAAAGTCAGAATTTTTCAAACATTTAAAATTATATTTAATTATTTAGAAAAGAATTCATATATAATTATGGGACATGTTTAATCATAAAGAGAATACATTTAAATATTAAAGTCTTACGGCTTTAATATTTATTACGTTATTAAATACGTTTTGTTAATGTACAGCAGTATTTGTTAATATTAACACATTAGTATATTAATTACATACTATTAATACTCTTAGTATGAAAACTATCTCTTTGTAAAAGAGATAGTTTTCATACTAAGAGTATTAATGTATTAGAGTATTCATACTAAAAGTAGATGTCAGCCTTAGTTTTTCTAAATCTTATAGGTCATTTAATCAAAATATAAATTATTAAATTTCTTTGAAAAGTCAAAAAGTTAATTATTTGAAGTCTTCGAATATTGACAGGTTGAGAAATTATAACATTAACTAAAATATTTCGATTTCTTTATTTTCTTACTACTAAAATCATTTTAATCACAGCATGTCACAGATGCAGGGATATTTATCAACACTTTTTTTCTAAGACTAACATATTTGCATTATTTTACGGAAATAAAACTAAATATGCTTGGACATGGAAAGTTTATTCAAGTTTTAAGCTTTATTGTTCACCCTTTTATATGCTCGCTGATATCAATTCAACATGCATTTGCTTTCAACGTAAGTTCTAAACGAATACAAAAACTGTAATTGAAATGGCAAAGGAATCCAAAAATTATTGATCTGAAGACCAATGAGAAGTAGATTTACCTTCCTTCAGGGCGTTGCACCGTAAATGCAACACCCCGAAGAAGAAAACATGCAAATAACATGAAATTTAAAACATGTATTAATGGAGGGGAAATATGCAAATGATTAGAATTTCAGCACAGACGCATTTCACGCATGCCTGTAGCGCCACTTCAAAGTGCTATTTAAGGCTTGGATATTTCGACAATTTCAAATTCGGCATTTTTGTGTTTTTCTTATGGTTTAAAAAGAAAAAGAGAGAGTTATCAGTTATGCCTCGTACAAAATAGAGGAAGGATAGTTGCCTTCCGAGATTGTGAATTATTTTTAAGGAAAATCAGTAGTCTTCTTGGACGAAACCAAATAACTATAATGCGGATATGTGGTCGTTGGATGCAGGAGGGTATGACGGCCCTACGAGTTCAATTACATCCACTCAAGTGGCCCACTTCACGTCATGATATGCCAGTTGTGTACGTTGTAATACGGATCGCTCACCCACATCACGATCCTTAGCACAGTACATTCAGTCTGTAATGCATCATCCAGTGTCTGCGCGTACCATTCGACGCCGTTTACAGCAGAGTGATCTGTTCGCAAGATATCCATTGCTACGTATGACCTTGACGCAGAACCACAGAAGTCTACTCCACCATTGTTGAGATGAAAGAAAGATGTGGAAGGCAGAATGGAGTGAAATTGTCTTTACTGGCGAGTCACGCTTCTGTCTGCAACAACAAGATGGTCACATTCGAGTCTAGAGACGCGGTGGAGAGAGGGTGCTGAATATCTGCATTATGCACCACCACACTGGTCCCGCACCGGGTATTATGGTATGGGGCGGTATAGCATATCACTTTCTCACTCTTCTAGTACGCAATTCCGGTACTTTAAACAGTCATCACTACATCTCGAGATGTTGGAGTGAGTTGTTCTTCCTTACTTTCAGGTCTTGCCCACAGCCATATTTCAACAGATAATGCATAACAACACGTGTTACGCACTGTCTAAGAGTTCTCGTCTATTGCCAGACTGAATTGTTTCCCTGGCCGGCTCGCTCTAAGGATATTTCCCCATTAGAACACACGTGTCCATGGTTGCTCAACGATTGATTCAGATTATATTCCCAGCTATCATACCAGATCAAATATGGCAACGTGTGGAAGCTGCTTCGTGTATTGTATTCCAAGAACACATCCAAAATCTCTTTGAATCAATGCTGAGGGGTGTTTCAGCGGTTATCTCCAACAATCGTAGCTACCCTGGCTACTGATTTTGGCAGCAACCGCACTTTCACAGAAGTCTATAAATTTAATCATTTGATACTTGGTCAACATATTATCAACAAAATAAATTTTGTAGTGATATCTCTTCTCTTTCTTTTGTTGCAATTTGGGTGAACAGCAGTGTACCTTTATGCGTATGCCTCATTGTAATTCGAATAAAAATGTTAGATATACTGCTTCTTCTGAATTCACATCTCCCCGTGCATTGCTTCACGTACAAATTTACAAATAAGCTGTTATTACTTCCTGCTGATCAGTCGGTGAGGGATATGTTTGCTTTAGAATTTTTTACTATTCTGCATTGAAGTTGAAAATTAATGGCGGTGAAACATTTCGTTGATAGACGAATCATCTTATATCTAGAAAGACATGTCATCACAAAGAATTTCCAAATAGGGAAAATTCACTTGGAAATCAACAAATACCACTTCATTCTGGGAAGGTAAGCATGTGATGTCAATTATAACATTATTTGTCGTAATACTATATTTTTGGAGGACGTAGGAAGTTTCGTTGCTGTAACTATCGTCTCTGATAAACAATTGATGTTTTTTTTTTTTTTTTTTTTATTAACATAATTTTCCGGGTCTACAACAGCGTTTATGAGTGGAATGGATCATTTTAATAGAAGATGGATCTCTTTCGCACATCCAGTCAAACATCTGCTGAAACGTCATTTCGGAAATGCTGCAATTATCAGTTGTCATTTTTTCTAAAGCTTGGCTGTCGCAATCATTTTATCTTAATCCGAGTGATGTCTTGTTTTGAGATGCAGTGTTTTAGTACTGAAAAGGTGCAGTGATTAGTGCTTGAATTGAAAACTTCGCTGACTTGAAAGCACGCATTGAGCAACATATTCTGAACGTGACCTGGGACTACTTGAATCATTTGTGGAACATGCAGTTTCTCGTTTTCAACTTGTGGCTGTATACTAAATATGTTTAGTGTCCAGTGTGTGTCTCTTGCATAATTTTAAAACCTGGATGTTGCTCTCTATACGTTTTTTGCTTCCTGCACAGTAAAAAAAACCCATTTGATTGATGTTTTTTCTGAAATTTTTTGTCTCAAGAAATTAACAGTCATTTTTCCCCTTGCGATGTGACATGACCGTGCCATGGTAGATTAGTTTAATTAGCTAAAAATATTAAACCTGTACATTCATGCAAACTAAAGTGTGTATTTGTTTTAACGTATATTTTAACTATTGCTTTACGAGTTCTTTATCATTTGTAGTGGAACACTTTTGAATTAAAATACTTACAGTGACATTTATTGCTAAAATTTTGAACAATGTCATTTACAACAAACACTTTCCTCTTTCTATAATAATATCACATTGAAATTTGATGAATTCGGATCAATTTTGCAGCGTATTGAAAATTAAACTTCAACTGCAATTACCTTATAAGCATGAATTTTTGATAAATGATACAAAATGAATTTACTGTATAAAATTCTATTGTTAAAATGATTTTTAATATAAACTGCTTATAATTCCACTAATTCAAATTAATTATCTTTATAAAAGTTTAATTGACTTATAGCAATCTTAATAAAAAATTATTTAATTTTATGTTTAGGTAACTTTAAAAAACTCACTTGTTTCATAGTTTAAAAACCTAACTAAAAGCGTAGCCAACAACTTTCAATTTACCTATTGAACTTATAAATCAATTTACGGGAAAGTAGACACATCGTTTAAGAATTTTTTTATATGATTCAAGCTATACTCTTTGTAATATAAAGTTCAAATTAAGTTATTTTAATTTTAATGTTATGCAATTCAAAGTTATACAGAATTATTGTTGAAGTAATGTATTTTTGTGTTAACTTTTATATATTGCTCCAACGATGATTTTTGAGATAATGTGCCAAATAAACCTGTCATAAATGAGAAATATTTCCTAAATCTAAAATTTTGAAGATCTGACTGCCAATATAAAAAATGTAACGTCCATCATTATTTTTCGCAGAAATAAAACAGAATGATACTTCTAGAGATGGTTCATTTCTCGAAACGAAATAAAAAATGGAATATTGAATATAATTGAATCTTAAAACGAAATAAGTAGAATATTTTATATGAAATTATATTCAAACATTAATCTGTTATCAATATTGCTTTCTAATGATGTCAAATTCAGAAGAAAAATAAGCAGCATCTCTAAAATTGCTCTACAAAGAGACAGAGAGAGAGAAATGTTTCATGAACATTAAATTTTCCAATTTTTTTCCTCAAAATAAGTATTTAAATTGTTTGAACTCTCTCTTTATATTTCTGAAGAAATGTAAGGTTATGGTTGGAATGTTTAAGAAAGTAGCTGCTTTCAAGTACATTGAAGAATCATACTCTCTGCCAATTGGCACTAATCTAGCAAGGTTTTCTATGAAACTGAATGCAGAATTACAGGTAGAGTTATGTGTAACTTGAATGACATGAATCACTTAAAACCAACAGTCAAGAAATGGTTTTGATAAACATAGACCAGAATTTGACTGTAGAAACATGAAAAAATAAGCTCTTCATAAAAGTTTTTACATGTGGTTTAAAATATTAGCTTCTATAAAATCCCCTAGATAATTGTATCAGTCCTCTTCTTGTTTATGTTTCTTGGAAGATCCATGAGATCGTGGACTTGATCTAGTATTCTACTAGATCAAGAGAGAATGAGATACCAACAACAGCAGGTTACGTTAGCTATAGAGCCTTATAGATTACATACACAATTATTTCTATCACTTTTCGCATGTATACCAAGTGAAACACATAGGCCATAGCACTCCAAAATCTTACTTTGCCTTCTGATATTATTGATTTCTCCTTGCTCAAAGAAGAATCATCCATATTCTAAAAATTAAATTATATTTTCATAACTAAATATAACTAGAAGGATAAGGCTTATGTTTCATGTCATAACTTCTTAAAATTTTTCTGTCTTTTTATGCATCGCTAAATTAATTTAAAAAACTATTAATTTCAGTACAAGCCAAAATAGTGCGCGTTTTTAATTATTCTATTTATTATAAAGCTAAAGACGTCAGCAAATTCAATTTACAGTCAGAGAAGCAAATATGTTATGATTTTACTTCATTAGTAAAATTACGAATTTATATAACTAAAATCATTGTTGCCTTTTAATCCATAATAACAGTAAGTCTTCTGATAATGGAGAGTCACTATAAGTAATTTATAGCTTTTGTGTGTGTATTAATAATAACAATTAAAAATAATTTATAAGATATTACAATAGTTATTCCACACTTAATCAGGAGTTGAGTTTTGTTTCTGTAGAAACATTTGTTTTATTGTTTTATATGTTTGTAAAGAAAGATATTTATAACAATATTTTTATAATAATAATCCAATTAGTCCTATTATCATTAATTCTTCCGTCTTGGTTGATACATTTATTTTCTGTCAACATCGTAAATAAGATTCAAATTTTTTGTAACCAACTTTTATGTAGAAATGGTGATGGCTGATAGATTTCAAAACTAAATAAAATTTGTAGAATTAAATTATTTTTTTTGATGAATTAGTTATAAAGTTACATCCTGGAAGATGAATATTTCCTTTTTAATTCCATTTCATTTAATGTCAACAACTAGCCACACTCACATAAAAAAGTATTGCAAATATTTTATCAAAAAGTATTGGAATAATTATTTTATTACATTGCATTTCATTGAAATATGCTGTATCTGAATTTTATGCCGAAAAAAAGCGTTTTATCATAGAATAGGAATCGCAGTCTTATAATTTTTCTTATCATAAATGAAACATTTAATTTATAAAATTAATATTACAAACAAAATAATTGGTCAGAAAGCATTCCATTACAGTAACTAATATTATATTAATCATTTAAATTATGTATGTAAAAGCATCTTTCGCAAGCATAACGGAAAGCCATTTAAAAACGCTAATTGATCAAACTGTACTCTAAATTCAAATAAATAAATTTATAATATTATTTCTCAATTATTTTTACATTGAATTTTTTAAATAAGTATAAAAATAATATTTTTTATAAATGATAAAAATATAAATACCTTTCTATTCCTAAAATCGCTTATTATAAAATTTTTCAAAACCATATCAGTTATTTTTACAAGTTAAATTCTTTTTCTTTTTTAGTTTCATGTGTCATCAATAGATGGCGACATTTATTTGTCTTTAACCGTTTGAATTAAAATTTGTATGAGAAATGAAGCGTCAATGTTAATTGCTATTTCAAAATAAATTATTTTAACTTTATAATAGTTATTAGTTATAATTAATGAAGGTCTTAAGATTCTTAACTATGAAATAAAATAATCTTTTAATATTTTTTTATTTATATAAACTATGCATAATGAATCTAACCAAACTTCGTTACTGATAGAGGAAAGAAATTTAGCAAGTTTGGACTTACGAAATGAAATCACATGTTATAGAAATATGATTAATAAAAAGTTTTCTTGTGGAAATATATTTTTATGATTTCTTAAACTTCAACTGTATTAAACTGACGTTATTAAACTATACACTAAAAGCAAAAATTTTCGTATTCATAAACTACTGTGAAATAGAGTTTAAAATAAATGTCTAGTTGGGTATCAATGGAATTTATAGATTTATTTAAATTAAAAATATTTATTTCTTCAACTGTTATTAGCATACTTTCTGGAGATATTTTTAAAGCATAATTAAAAATATTTAATTTATAAATATGATGTGAAAATTCATAAAATTCCAATATATTAAAATACGTTATTAAAAGAAATAGCAATTTCCGTATGTTAAATATAGATAATTTGTAGTTAAAATACTTTTTCTGATGAGTGCATTAATTCCCCATTTAAAGAAAATCGCCTATATTTAACTAGTATATATATATATATAGTAATCCAATAAAGTTTTATTTTTATTTTATTTATTTCATTATTTATTTTATTTCGTGACCCCTGTATTTCTAGTAAAAACTTTATCGGAAAGAGTGAGTTGAAAAAATAAGAGGACCTATATTAGTTACTAACTTTAATCAAAGAACGTTGTTTAGCAAAAATATTTCTAAAGACTTTACTCATACATCACCTGAAAACAAATCATTGATTTGATCCCTTTATAGTTACTAAATTATTGAAATTGAAGACATATTAATCCGTTTGATATGTCATAATAATATGTCTTCATTTCTGAACGGCGGCTCGTTGGAAAAATCGAAAACACATTCGTTGAGAAGTGCAAGAACAATACTTTTTCAAAATAAAAATTGCTTCGCTGGAAATGCAGAAAGAAGGTATCCAATGCTAGGCATTATTTTTCTCATTTTATAGTGGTCACGCATAGAGGGCAGTTTTAAAAGAGAGAAGAATATCTTACGTTTCATCTTTTGAAGCGGAACTCCAGAAAAATGTGGAGTAGAACATCAATTTCTCTACAGTGAGTTAAAATCAAAACTAATTATGGTTTAAATTAGATACAAGCATTGCAATTAAAATTCAAGATGAAAAACTTTACCTTAAATTTTTGACACAAATTTTATTTCAATCTATATACAGCCACTCTCAAGGACGTCATCTCAGGACGAAAATTTGTTTGACACACCTACCAGTCTTTGTGCCAAATAAATTTTTATCCTAAGTGGAATTCAAAATTATATACATAATCTCTGTACCTATACAGTAGGCGTTCATTTTTACGAGAATTATTAGGAATCAATAAAATAGTTCGTCAAAAAAAGTATTATACTATCAAGATCTGATTTATTTTACCAAAGTACATTTCCTTTATAAATAAAATACTTTTAGAAAGATTTATTTAGAATACAATATGAGAAACAGGTGGAAATAAGACTCGTGCTGTAAAACAATACTTACTTCCATTTTATTTGATTGCACTTCACCTTAAATTTTTGTAGTCAAATGTTAAATGCTTTGGAATCTTTTATATTCAGCTTCATTTCAAAATGGATGATTTTCTCTTTAATGATATTATCATCACAACTAAAATGTTCATTCCTCTCAATCAAACAAGCAAAGCTTTTTCCAGCTTAAGAATGTTTTACTTCTCTACAATATTTTCAAGAGGGAAGTTGCTGTCTCCTTTCACTAATACGATCCCCGAGAGGTTGTTAATACTATTGCCGAGAGGTTTTTCCTTAGAATTCCATCTTTTTTCACAATATTTTTCGTATTTAATATTTTCTTCCTCTACTTTCAGAATTTTCTTTCTTAATTCAACTAATGAATATGTTCGTTTCTTTAATTACGATAAATTCTCAACGGAATCGGCACAATCTCTCTCGACAAAAGTTGTTCAACTGCAACGAAACAAATTGCAGAACAAGAGAGCACAAAATTTTAAATAGTGTTTCTGATTTCTATGTTCTAATGTTCGGGGAGGAGAGAATTTCTCTTTTCTTTTTAAACCTTCCACACGGACAACACAGAAGTTGAATTCGGTACCACAGTTCTTTCCCAACAAATGTCCGATACCAATGTGTTTTTGACTATTGTTTCCACAATGCCTGGAATGCTTGCACCTAGAGATGTAAATTTTGAACCACGGTAACTTTTTGAAATGAACCGGAAATTTTGGTGAATAATTGGAATTTTGACAAAATAAATTCAACCAATCATCTTTCTTTTAAAGGATTGTTTTGCCTTACATGCGAAGAAAAGTAAAGTAAATGACGTAAATGTCTATTCTGTCTTCTAGTACGAAAATTAATTAGTTTTGTACTCAGAAGAACAAAAATGTTTGTTAAAATAATAAAAATAAGGAATTATAATATTTAATAAGGAAATATAAAAAGATAACCGCTCAGCAATGTCAGAATAAATATTGACATTTTCATAATTCTGTCTTCATAAATTCATAAATTCGTACAGAGAAAAAAATAAAAATAATTCCTCAACAGTAATTTTTGAAGTTATTCTAAACTGGTCATTGAAGCAAAATTATTTTCTTTTCTTATTTTCTTTTCCTGAAAAAACCTAATTTGTAGTAAAAAATATAAAATAAGTAGGCTTTTATTTATTAAAATAACATCTGATAAAAAAAACTGTCTAATAAATTTTTAAATGATCTAGAAAACTTCGTTACTCTTGGGATCTTTCAAAATTCCCAAAGGGAATAAATCTGGTTTATTCCCTGATATGAACCCAGTTTTTTTCTTCCTTTAGGACGCTGCTTGCACCTGTCTTTTCGTTGTTTAAGAATGAATCAAGTTATCAAGCGTTATATATAAAAAGGAATCTAATAAAATAGTGAAAATATATCAGATCATAAAAATAAAAAAATAAAAATAATAAAAAAAACTGTTTGAATCAAAAGTTCTCAAAAAATAATTTCTCCAAATTGTTAATTCCTAAATGGGAGTCAATCATTGTGTCTATAGTGTGAGGATAGACTTTGCCCACTAGTGCGTAAAAATCTGATAGGCTTCATCTATATGCATAGACAAATAGATAATATTTTTATTTAATTAAAAGTGGGAATATTTTAAAATCCATACTTTATGTTCGATTTAAATTCTCAACCTAAACTGATATTAGAAAACAATCATAATCATAATTTTAAGCACTTTTCAGACAAATGTAAATAAAACTTTCATTGTTATACTGCTTTAAAAATTAGATTTTATGATGCTTATGATTTAAGTGTAACACACTTTATAAAATGTACAATTACCGTTGGTGCTTGACGTTGCATTTCAGCCCGAATATAAATCTAGACTCAGGGATTCCAGTAAGGACTCCACTCGGATGGCGTGTTGGTCGCGTTATCAGTCATTTCTTCGGTTCGCTAATCGAACAGACTGGAGAATACGAAATTATTGTCCGGCCTGTTTACATGTGCATATTTAACATGGAATACTATTATAAATAGCATAAATGAATGATATCTATCGTAATTTTCAGTATATAAGCTTTCTGTACAAAAAAATATATAAAAATTGAAGTATTATAAATATTATAAAAAAATTAGAATATTTTATTTTAGGTAAAACAAGAGCAAACAGGGGCCTTGCTTACATTGGTCCATTCGCTGTTATAGTGGTGAAAAACTTAGAAAATGCCTTTAAAATTCATAGCGACGGTAATGAAAGCAATATATTTCCAGTAAAAACTCCACTCGTGTGGCATGCTGGTAGCGTCATTTGTCATTTCTTTGGTTTTCTCCAAGAACCTCATCTAACAAACGTGTACCACACTCAGCTGGATGTACATTTTCAAAACACAAAATCTACAAATTCATTTCCTATTAATCTCATGCTACACACAATTCACAGCATGCAATTAGTACGTTTGTACCAACAATTATTGAACAATATCAAAAATCTTGTATATTAGTCAAACTGTTAATCATTTGTATACTAAACATTTGAAAGCGCTTCAGTTCTTGAGTAACTTCAAACGGGAGGCTAAGATAGCATACACCCATCGAGGATCGAACCAAAGTATTATCGCTTGCGCACATAATCACTGCGAGTCGACTTCTGTGAATGAATGTTTCTTTGAAAATAAAAGTATATCTTTTATAATACTCTGAGAGATGTAACATTTAAAATTCATTTCTAAATAAAATTGATATATATGCATTCCTTTTTGGCTATATTTATCCATTACGTGTGTCTTTTAATTGCAACTAAATAACCACTGCATGGATGATTATTGTATTGAAAAATCTATTCACATTAGGCAATTTTTATGCGCGTAAGGTAGAAAGTGGCATTATGTTGTTGTTACTTATGACACGTGGACTAGCAAAGCTCGCTATGCGAATTTAAGTCAGTAGGGAGCGTGTTTTGTTTAATCAGAGCACCACGAAGGTGAAACACGAATTTGTTGTAAGACTCCTCTTATAGACGGCACCACCACAGGATCCACTCTCGCAATTTTGACAATGATCTGGAGAGGGAGGGATTACTCCAGACCATTACACCCGTGGTAACTGTTCAACGACCGACCACAGGATTTTCTATTCCACAGATTCAATGAGCACGTATATTGCATGTACTCGGTGTGTCTTTGGCGGCATTGGGAATCAAGCCCCACCCGTCCGGATGTAAAGTCGATGCCCTAATCTCTACGCTACAACGCCCCCAGAAACCTTCTAAAATGTTTTCATGAACTTTTTGTTTCATAATCCCATTAAGGTGTCTAATGGGGGCATTGCCATATAATGGTAATTTTCCAAAATCATTCCTATTCCTGGGTTTAAAGTTTGAAATGAGTAGTGGTGATAAATTTTAAAGTCTCTTATAAGATTCATTGAGTGTCGGTCATCACTTTCAAACATTCTGTGTTTGGATTCATTGCTCCAAGAAATCGTTTTCGAATTTTCTGTTGCCAACATTTTGATTTTTTTTAGCGAATGTTATTTGTATTTCCGATTCTTTTTCTGAAGGAGAGATCTGATAATCCAAACGACATCTTATGGTGTCCTGTTGATACTTGGGCAAGCCAAGCTCACTAGCCGACGGCTATGCGAAATTAATACAGAAGGGTGCATTTTTCGCTTAAAAGAGAGCCACGAAGGTAAAAGTACGACTTTGTTCTAAACTCCTCCGATAGAGGGCACCATCAGAGAATACACTTCCTCAATTATGAATGGTCTTCTAGTTAATGTGAATGCATGTGGTCTTTTTACTTACTGCGCACCCAAGCAGATTTCTAAAATGATAAAAAATTAATTTCTAAATACAGAAATATCCGAGAAAGCAGAATGTCATAAGAATCTTCAACTGAAATGGGAGAAAGTCCTTCAGTGTACCCAGGAATTTTTCTCAGTACTATGCACAGGTGACGTTCTGGAGTCTTTAAGGCAAAGACAAATGGAAATAAATATTGCTGTTTACGAACACAATTATTTTTAATGTAACTTTAAGAAAATCAAGTTGATTTATATTTTCCAACTTTTCAAATCGTCCCTTTTTGGGTTTTTCAATTAAAAATCTTTGATGCATCATTATTATGCACTATGTAAGATAACAAAAGCCATGAATTTTTCATGTACATCATTAAGAAGTTTTGTTTATAGGAATATTAAAACAGAAAAATGGTGGGCCAAAATGTTAACTTGTTACTGTTGTTTGGGCTCATTGAACTGGATTTTCTCAAACTATTTTTCAATAAAAAAATATCATATTTAGATAGTTAAGTTATATTACGGAGATTAAATAGAAATCAAGATTTAAGCATAATACCTTATAACCAAAAAAACTGTGTAATATTTTATGTAAATATAGGTTTTGAATTTTATTTTCCCTTTATAATCTACTACGTAGAAAAATTTTTTGATTTTTTTCATTAAATGTAAGGAAATCAATTAAAAGTACAAGAATTTTCTTACGCATAAAATAAAGTATTTAATTACACTTAAAGAATATATATATATATATATATATATATATATATATATATATATATATATATATATATATATATATATATATATATATATATATATATAATCTTTTAAAGATTTATCAATCCTTACCAATTTTTTTACATATGTATTTTATTAAATTCAGTAGCTAAATTAAATTGTGATTAAGCTTCTAGATGCAGATTTGTAAAGTAATTACCATTTTTTTGCCAATGTCTGAAATGTTACGCAGTCTAAGTTAGTGCTGAGTTGCCCTTAATTTGATTTTCTTAGATCTGTGGACTGAGTGACGCAATTTGTCTTCATTTAATGACAACAAAAGAAATCCTTTACATTCCCACTAAAAAAGTACCATTAACCGATAAATTCAATTTTAAGAATATTTAATTACGTTTCGTTTTTTCTTTCACCTGCATTTATATTTGGTTTGAAAGCAAAAGTTTCTGCAGCATAGGGTTCATTTTCATGCGATTTTTCTCACAAGTACTATTTCAGAAAAAACATTACTTTTAGTGTCCATTCACTTACTTTTTATGTATTCTAATACTTAAAAGTTGCGTTTATTGATTTTTTTGTATATTGTATATTTTTCTTGTATATTTTGTATATTATTTGTTAAATGTCTATTTTTATTAAGTTTTAGGTGTAAAGTAAACGGAGTAAAAGTATATATATATATATATATGAATTTAGAATTCTATTAATTAGTGAAATTTTAAAAGTTTAAATCGTCCTTAAACTAGCCATAAAAAGTGGATGTTTTGTCTTGTCTTTTACTTTTTTCTCTTCTATTGTCAACGCGTTTATGACTTGAATCAACAGAAAACAGCTTCTTGCACCGATGCTTTGGTCATTGCATAAGAAATCATTTTATTAACAAAATGAACTTCGATACTATTCTCGGACATTCGATGGTGAACTTCGCCTTGTTAGCTGCCGCTCGAAGAATGGGATTTTGAATCAGATAGGGAATTCATCAAGAAGTCGGATTTACAATGTCATAATTAATTATGTGTGACATAGATGAAACGTTATCTGACGTCATGGATGTTTTAAGCCAATGATAATTGTATTAAATTGATGTAGCCGTGATTTCAACTGGAATGAAAGTAACAACCACTTCATGGTTAATAAGTACATTTAAATGAATTCCTGAAAAAGCAGTAAGTATATAAATGATTTAGCAGCATTTTATTGTAATTTTTTGCTATCAAATTGTAGCTGTTTTTAGTAAGTTCCAACTGTTTTACTTAATTTTGAACTTAGACTGTTTTTCAAGTTTGGTTTGTCGTTCAACGGTCACTTTTTGCTATAAGAAGGTTAAATAGACCGTTACTTATGGTTTAAAGTGAATACATTGAAGCTTATGATGGGATTTGATCCCATGAATTGTTATTTCGAATTCAAGAGCGCCCACAAACCGGCTGCCAGTTCGTCATGTTTTCAAATTTTTAAAGTTCAATAAAGATATTTTGACTGAAAACGTGTATTACATTTTCACACAACTAGCAAATCATGCATTTTTTTTTTTTTTTTTTGAAGATTACAAGCAAATTACCTTTAGTTTCGAAAATATTAATTTTTATAGTCGAGATTATTTTCAGTGCATTATGAATCAAAGGCTTATTGGGTAAAGTGCAAATGTGTACGCTGCTGTAAGAATAAATAAAACCTTCATAAAATTTGGAGACTTATTATTTTTTTCGAAAACGATTATTTGGGAATGTAGGAAGAAAGAGAGTTTCGAAACAGTACATTTTTTTCTCTACTCCCAGCGGACACGCATATATAGTAATATGAAGAAGGAAAAAAAAAATGATATGCCCCTATTTTTGACGCGAACAGTTTTTCTGGACAGTGAGCATCAAGGCATTAAGAATCTTACAATGAATTTAAAACAGAGTTAGTTGAGATTTAAGTTAATTGTAAGCATTCTAATCAAATTTCTGACCAAGAACATATCCTACATTTTAAACTAGTTAGAAACCAACATCCCGATATAAATTTCATCTCATTCCGAGCAACCATTCTGTATTAAAACCTAACAACAGTTCTGTGGAATAAGGATTTTATGAAGAGGTTAAACGTAAGTATCTCTTTAAAGTACTCATTTTAAAATTCATGAGTCTAAATTATTATGTAATTTAACCTGAGTCTTTATAAAAACTCTTGTTAAATTTGAACATGAATATTTCTGTAGATTTGTTAAATTCCTTTGAATATTTTCTCAAGAAAATTATTAGTTACTCGTTATTTTATTCTCCCTTGACTTCAAAGAGATTTTTGTCAACAAATCAAAAACGAGATATAACTTACTTACTTTTTGACAAAAAATCCAAGAAACATATGAAGCGTTATATAAAATAAAAATAAATCGTTTTCCTCTTTATTTTTAGCATTGATATTAGTAGAATTCTAAGGATTTAACAAAACTTTTTATTTGTAATAAAACAAATCCTAAAAAATAATTTGTATTTCAATGAAATTTTTGTACTAAAACAATTACACTAACCATGTTTAACTGTTGAAATATGATTAATTTAGTGAAATCGAAATATTTTTATAACATTTAAATTGGTTATTTTCGCAAAGATAGAAAAACTTCTATTTTGAAATTTTAATTTCATGGTTTAGCCAATATTAGTAATATTTTCAAAACTATTATATCGAATTTTAAAAATTTAACAAAAGAATTATTAAGAATCACTAATAATTTAAATTGCTTCATTTAAGATAGACCAGTCAATTGTTTAAGGGTTCATTGCTATTTGTAATTACAACATAAATTAGAATAATTTTTTATACAACGATCTGCAGAAAACTTGATGACTAAAAACTAATGTTCATTTTAATGCTAATCCATGCCGACTCCAGTGCTGCTCTGATTGAGGTGCCGAACAACTCAATCAAGGTCGTTCCACATACATATTTTCGATTGAGATCATGTCAGGTGAGCTTGCTGGCCAGGGGAGAATGGTGAGTTCATCCCAATATTCTCCAAACCAATCACGTGCACTGCCCACTATATGACACTTCGCAATGTCCTGCTGGTACATGCCATCATCCTGAGGAGGAGAATCAATGTTCATATAGGGGTGGACATGTCCTTAAAAAAAGATGCATACTTGTATTCATCCATCATGCCTTCCACAATGATGATTGAACCCAAAGAATACCAGGAAAACATTCCAGATTCTCCAGCCCCCAGCCTAGAATGTTCTGGCATTGTTATCAGTTTGTTTACTATAAAAGGTTACCCGTTGTATACTGACCGATGGCGAAATAAAACGTAATGCATCAGAAAACGGAACTTGTTGCCTCTCAGTGGACGGTACTCGCATGCAAATTCCTCTTCACCGATGTAGAACACTCAGTAAGGGCACATGAGCCAGATGTGTGCTTCGAAGGCCTAGATGCAGCAACATTCACTGAACAGTAGTTTCGGAGACACTGTTGGTAGCCCCCACGGTTTATTTGAGTGGTCAGTTACTCACAGTAGCACATATATTCGCCTGAACGCATCTTCGCAGCCTTCGTTAGCTTCTGTCAAACTGTGATCCGTAGTGCATCGCATTTTTCATATCACTGATTGTTGACAGTCCCATTTTGTCATGCATGTTATGCTTTTACCACAGTGGCACACGAACACTTCACAAAGTTAGCCTTTTCGTAAATGTTTTCACCCTAAACTCAGTTTTTGCACTATGCCAATCATTGCAATGTTTATCAAAGCCTTTACACGCCATTTATATACGCTCAACTGCATGTCCCTCTACCTGCTTTCTATGATTGGTTGCTTAACACTGATACAGAAAGTACGAGGTGATCACATTAATGAACTGAATTGTGTAAATCAGGGATCTCCAATCTTTTAGTACCAAAAAGTGTAAACCAAAATATTGGTCGAATGGCGGCACCATTTATTTTTTCAAGTTAAAGTTGTAACTGGTGGACATAGTTAATAATATACATTACACATAATGCACAAAAATGTAGTTTTAAAAGTTAAATTAACACCTGAATATAATGGGTGTTAATATTCTTGTATAAAATAAATGATTACTAAATTGACTGTAAAGCATACAAGGTATAAATATTATTTATAAAATATATGAAGTATAGTCAATTTTGGCATTGGTGTTTTAATTGTTTTGATCATTTGTGTCATGGTCATTTCGGTGTTTTGGACAGCATTTTATTTATTCATAATGTTAGGATATTAAGGCATCACTGTCTTTGCTTCTACCCTTTCAAGATAATAGATTCTCCTGACTAGAATTTATAATCGTTCTCTAAGGATTAAATGGTGTATGTTATGGTCAGGTCGTCTTTCTGCCTTACTTGAGAGCAGATGTATAGGCTCTCTTGGGTATCATTAGAATAATCCTTTCATCTTATTACGTCTTTAGAATAAAGAAAGCAACATCACCAACTTAAAAACCGTGTCATATTTTTCTATTGTTCTTTTGTTTGGTGCATATATAGAACTCCTGCAGATGCAAGCTTTAACATTTTTTGTTAAAAGCTACTGTTTCAATGAACTGCCGGAACTTTTCGTAGCCACAAATGAATTTAAGACTCATAATAGAGTTATTTTTGCTGCATTTTTATAAAAGAGAAATATTTCTTAAACCGTGGTTTCTAATATAGTTGTGATATTCATCGGAGACATTCACGGAATATCTTTATACTTAGGAGTTGTGGTAATAAATCTAATACTAATTACTTAAGTCAATCCACCTTCTCTGCGTCCATCGATTGTATATCTGCATCTCCTTGAATAGTGAATGTCTAATAAGAATCAATTAAAATATTGTGGGTTAGCGAACATAATCTGTTACAAGACTTTGTTTGCTATCCGAATTGTTCGTTAACCAATCACTGATTTACCAGAGATTTTTTTGAGAAATCAATTAATTCATTCTAGAGAGCCTAAAATTTATATAAAAAAAGGGATGTAAAATTTTCTTAGTTAAATTCATTAAAAATAATTTATACCGATAGTCTTGCATATTAATCAGCTTTTTTGTCATGTTTTGCTTATGGGGCATTAAATAACATTGTCCAATGTCGATTATTTTCTTCTTTTTTTCAAGATTGTCCAGAAATAACTAATAGCATTGCTTTTGTAAAGATCCCCAACCTTACCGACAACATTTTGATTTGGGTACCATTCTAAGATCATAGCTCTGATATTCTCTCAAAATGAAATCAGTTTCGGTTTTTAATGAATTCGAAATCAGAACCAATGGTCTACTTTATCTATAAATATTCCACTGGATTTTTTTAATAAGGAACTTTGAAGTTTAATAGACAAGCAACATAATTTAAGAGATGAAAAACGATTTTCGGTCCGTTGAATTTGGCAACACTGAACATTATATTCCTAAAGTGGAGAAAAATTTGTTAGAATTCGTTTTAGTTCATTACACAAATATGCGCTTTTTGCCCGAACACAAAAATCCGTGGTGAAAGTGTTCATTGTCCCATTTGTTCGCAGTCCGAACTGTTCGTTAAACGATCACCCACTGTAGTCTTTTTAAGCACAGTCTAATTCAGAAACAAGCCATGTAAAGCATGAAACTCACTTCCACCACACGAAAAAAAGAATTTTCTTTCTTTACCTGAGGCTCATGGACACATTCACCATGAGCGACTGCACAGAAATATCATTTGTTGCCGCCATTTTTCAGCCTTTTGGGCATATTTATGGAGTGTTATTTAGAATAATCATCCAAATATCACACTATGAATTTATCTATTTTCATTAAATTTATTTAATTCACACTTAAACATTGAGAATAATAAAGCCGATGACAAACAACAGAGTCTTAGCAATAGAAAAGTGATGTAAATAATTTGAATTTTTGAAAATGCATTATGGAAATTTATTTAAGTTTATATTAATAGTTTTATGGAAAACACTTTTTTCATAGACAGTGAGCCGTATTTATGAATTGAAAGGGATGAAACCAGGAAGTTCCTAAAAACTCTTCCCGAGAGACGAGCATGCACTAAACAAGAATAGAATTATCTCTTCTCATTCCTTAACTGTGGCTAGAATCGTACCTGGGACCACCCATTCCCAGCAACTAGGTTTTTACATTTGTCCATTGTATATTTGTGATAAAAAATATTTCATTATCACGAAAAGCTTCATTTGCTCGTTATATTTTATAAATTATTATTATTTGTTGCATTCGCTGATTATTCTTTTAAATTATATTTATAATAAATTATCAAAGCGGAATAAAATTATTCATGTGAATTTCAGATTTATTCGAAACCGAAATTCACACTTAGCTTTTCAAAAATTAAACTTAGTATTACATATAAAACAAACTTTTTTAGTTCATTGGAAAACAAATGAATTCAAGAAAACCTAAATGAATATCACTATTTCTTTTCATAACAAAACAATTCTCAAGAAAATTATCATGGCGACCTTTTAGTATTTGTGTTTATATTTCATATCTAGATTTATATTTTCAAATTTCATAGTCACTCTATTGGTAACGAGATAGAAAAAAGTGATTAAAAAATACTGCAATATTTATATTTTATGTTTGATTTAAAAGTTTATTCTTCCAGACGTAACTGAATATTGACTATATTGAACAAAGCGTTCAATGAACCTTGTTGCTCTTAGCTTGATTTGATTTGCTGATATTTATGATGGCATTTTGCACGTAAACATGTCAACGGATTCTGGAGGCAGTTTGTCTGAAGCCAAGCTTTCATTCTGATAACATATAAATAATTTATCAATGCTTAGTCAGGCGAATACAGGCATATATTATTCATATCTGCTTAGAATTGAGACTATGAAGACGGAGAATTATTTTGATCTGCAAATAAACATGTAAACTCAGAATAATAAGTATGTAAATGATGGTTTACTATAATACGCGTACTAACTTTATGATTAAATTAAAAAAATTTCTTTCGTTTATGTATATATTTCATACATTACAAATATATATGTATATATTTCATACATTACATGAAATAACAAAAATATCAGTTAAAATAGTAACTAGATATTCTTGATTTGCAATATTGGGCACAGATGCCATGTAATCCAGGATGCTTAGTTCTGAGTTGGTGATTTTTTTGGCGGATTTTCTTGTTTATCTGGCAACCTTTTTTATTACGTCATAGAGATGATAGAGGCTTATAAGAATTATGTAGAAAATTCTGTTTGACAACCCTAGTATTTACGTCATCGCGAGACGTCATAATACGTCAACTTGGCAACATTTCTCCATCGCCAGAAGAATTCATAATTTGGCATCCCAGATTATACGGCTTAGATGCCGTATAATCTGGGATGCCAAATTATGAAATATTGCAGCAATGATCTATATTTTTATAATATAGTTTATATTTTAATTGTATACAATTTAAACAGACTTTCAAGAAATTTCTGTGGATAGTATTTACACTTTTTCACTTTCTAAATGGTGTTACATTAAAAATTTATGTATTGTATTTAATTAAATAATAGCTCAGTTTTAAATATTAAACTGCGTTCATACTGCTAACAATTAAACTGTAATAATTTAGTTACGTTTGAAATTACTTGAAGATGTCTTCAAATCATTTAAAAATATTTATATGTACCAAATTACGTTTAAATATATCTGCCAGACATCAAAGTTTGACGGGGACTGTCCCGATTTTTAGACAAAATCCTTGTGTCCCGGCCGGTTTATTTCACGTCCAGGAAAAAATTAAATGTGATTTTATAGATGACAAAAAAGTCATCTAAAGATATTTAACCGTGATGGATAATTTAAAGTAATTTGTCATTTATTACTGTACTGTATGTTGTTGTTGTCTTGTGCCAGCTGGGCTGGCATGATGGGGTGCGCTGCTCCAATTTTCCAATTAAACCATATTTTGTTTCGGAGTTTGATTTCCTCAGTACACACATACCATAGGTACCCGTTTAATAGAGTAGGCAATCATTCCTAACCTATTCATAAAAAAACAGGACAAAGATAGGATAGGCAGGAAGTACATCCATGCTCGAACTGGAATTCGAGCCTAGGACCTCCCTATCCGCAGTCAGGCACTCTTACAACTAGACAGGGTGGTGTACTGCATGAAAAGGGAAAATTAGAGAAGAGTGAACGTCTCCTAATAAGTATCGAAATTTATTTTCTGTTCTTTATATTCTCATTTAATCATCTGATAATTCTTAAGTACAAATTGCATCTAAATTCACATTCATAAAATCTTAAACTGGAAACTCGAGCAGCTGCACATCTGACGAGGTTTTATTATACATAGCTCATGTTCATGCAAGTTTTCAGGAAGTAGTCTTGACTTTCTTCAGTTACAGTGGTACTTTTTTTTAATAAAGCCTAGATGGCTTAGATATCGTTTCTGCGGCAACATCGTTTCAAACATAGATTAGCAAACGCCTGGAATGTCATTTCATTTAGTGATTTTAAGTCATAATTGCTTCTTAAAAAATACCGATAATATGTGCCCTTGATGCTATTGATTGTATTCTAAGGCATGGCCTATAAAATGAGTGTCGGATTTGGAGAAAGAATCTTCAAACTTATTGCTTTAAAAAATCCAGTTAGTTAATCACAATTCAAAGAACTTACCATATTCCAATAAAAACATTGAGTCAAGTTTCTCAACTATAAAACAAAAAAAATTAAAAAAAACATGAATAGAATTCAAACAAAATATGCATGTAAGTGATTTCGCAAAAAAGAGGTAAGATTTTTTTTTCCTAAACGGGAATTAAAGTTATTGTGTGTATGGGACAGGGTTCAGGACCAGGTACCAACAGCAAATCGTGAGTACTCATAAATTAGAGGTTAGTAAAATCGAGTGTCTCTTGTACTAAGGAAATAAAAATATTTAGTAAGCAAAAAATCAGTGTAATTTGAAGACTTATATTTTTATGAGGATTAATTGTAATTTCTCTAACTTTCAAATAACCATTCTGACTGTCAATTTTTGGGATAAAATTAATTTAAAACGTTATCAGTCTGATAATAAATAAAAAAATGGTTTTTTTTTACACAAGAAATAACCATTCATATAAAGAACAGCAGTAAAAGTTGTTGAAAGAATGATAACTTCTACATTGTTTCCTAGAAAGAAATAACAGTAAAATTCCATTAATGACTTTTGATTTCAATTAATATTTATGAATGAGAATATGAAACGCTGTTTGCTTTGATTTTTCAAAAGCGTAAAAATATTAAAATATCTATATGCAAATTACAAAAGGGAATTTTACTTTAAATGTAAATTTTATTACACCTTAAATAAAAATTATATAAAGTACAAAGCTGCAATGAATAAAGACTAAGCAATAAACAATTTACTGTCAATCTACTAGCTGCCAACTAACTCTCGCCAATTTCTTTTGGCTGTCGGTTGGCATGGAAACACAAGAGCATGCCATTTTGAACAGTAGGAGCAAAAGAAAAGCATCAACTTTAGTTATCTGAACTGTTTGAAAATAATATGAGGCTCTATCCCAGATAATATAGATGCATAACACCCTTAATATTATTACGATTCATTTTTATACGCCAACAATTAGAGCTAAGATTAATTATATTTTTTATATACTATCACATTTTTTTAAAATTCTAATGATTAACGTTCCTTACTTTAGCAAATTATCAAAATTTCTTTCAGCCTAAAAAAAGGGGGAAAATAATAACTATTTATATATAATACGATGTGGATGAAAAAAGATAGCTATCATCTTAAGTCTCTGACTAAAGACTTAAGTACTGGGCGAATTTCTCGGATTTTCTGGAACTTTGAGCACCTTCTAGCATGCTCTTTAAAATGTACGTTCAGTTCGAAATATAGCGCACAAAACGCCCAATGATTGTGACGTTTACATGTCTTTTGAAGAATAAATAATTTCAATTATCTGTAATTTATCCTTTCGTCAATTTATATATTATGCTGAAAATCCTTGAATTTAGTAAATTAGTAAATATGTTGTTGTGTTGGGGTTTATCCCTCCTGGTTGACAACACATCAAACCAGGTCCATGAGCCCGAACACATTCAAACAGTGGAGCATAGTCTCGGGGCTCAAGAATAGCTGAGATTTATTCAAACCGAAGTCACCAAAATGTGGGCAGAAGCAGCTTCAGTCGCAATGCATTTTGGACACGGGATAATCTTTGTGACCCGTCACATGATGTTGTATACGAGTGTTTCCACTTCGAAATCTCACAAGAGTTGTCTTATCGCGCCTGTTGCCAATCTCAATCAGAACAGCACCAGGGCGATTTTCTGCATACCATTCATGCACGTCTCCTCCATGAGGAACAAACGTCTTGCCTGCCCCGAGTGATGATCTCTAAAAAAGTAACGCAGCCACCATGGGCAGTAAAGTCGTAAATATAAATATGCATATAAATATGCTACATACATTCGCACTCTCACACACAGCACACACACACACACAGCACACACACACACACACACACACACACACACACACACACACACACACATATATATATATATATATATATATATATATATATATATATATATATATATATATATATTAATAAACTGTGCATTATGTAATAATTAATAATTTCTATAGAAAGTTTCTTATTATTTTGATCTATTCTAGATAAAACACCAACCATTAGTAAATTAAAACATAAAATAATATTAATTAAAAACGTTTTCAAAATTCATTTTTGTAAGTTCAATTGCTGGTTGAAATTGCTTAAATTAGCCGAAATGTGAAACTTCGTATGGCGGATGAATTATATTCTCCAGAATATTTAACAACCATTTTCTGTAATGAATTCTTCTAATTCTGTAATGAAAAAGAATATTCTAACAATTAGTTTTCTCACAATCGATAGTTCTTTCATTATTAAAATGGTTCTTTGCCAACCGTACTTGACATATTGATAAGCGATCAATCGTCTGCCACATATTCTCTAGATGATGGCAAACAATGAAAATGGGGAATGGTTTAAATAGGGCTTTCAAATCATGCTTTTTATCCGTGATCTAACAATGACTCTTCGTAAAGCGAGGAATTATAAATTGAAAAGATCTTCTTTTGTTAATCGAATGATAATAGAATAGAGTACTGCTTGGAACATATTTCTAAAAATTCCGAAATTACTAATTCATGATTTCTAAACGACAGAACATTTCCATTATAAAGAATAAATATTCAAAAAGAAAACATACATCAAATACATCTCTCAGTAAATATATTATTTAAAATAGAATTTCACTTGAGTTTCAGCCTTTACTTATAATCAGACATTACTTTCAAATGTCCTCTAGGAAAGTGAAAATGTTTAATTTTAAGCTTGAATTAAAAACAAAATTCAGATAATAAAATAAATGATAATGTCTCAAGTAACATTTGTGACAGTTTCCTGTAAATCAAACCATTTCAATGAATCGCCTTCTGATTACAACAGATTCATTAATCTTCTCTATTATTGTGGAATATTTGAAGCAACTAGTTGTAGTAGGAGACATAAGATCAATGGGTTGAAGTGTCTTATGAATATATTTGTAACAATATTCCATATTATATTCAGCACAGTAGGAATAAAAGACTTCTCCACGAATCCTGTTATAAGAGCGAATTTCATTCTAACTGTTACAGCTCTGGTCCATCGGTGGATCCTCTGCGCCCGTTTGAAGAAAATAAAAGAAATTCAACGTAATATGAACTGCTTTCAGAGAAACTTTCATATTTCTCTAAATTTATTTAGAGGAAAGTATTTCCTAATGTGGGTGCTGTCAACCTTAATAATTTTTGTTACACTTGGCTTAATATGTGTATATGAAGTCAATAGGAGAGGAATGTATCACAAAGCATCCAAGCAACAAGGCATTATATCTGCTTGCAAAATGCTTATGTCCATGTTTTATGCAACAACTTTGATCATCTGCATGATGTTACCTCAAACTATTTTTGTAATGATCTATTTTGGTGCTTGTTATCAGTTAAAAAGTGCTATCTTGATCACTAAGAAACTAATAATGTCTGTGCAGCTCAAAAATTTTCACAAAGCGTTGATGGATTACACACTCATTGCAAAGGCAACCAATGACATTGATTCCAAATTATCGATTTTAGTGTTGACTTCAACACTTTATAGTGCTTGCGCCATCTATTTTGGAATAACGATTATAATGTACCAAAATGCGTTCGAAAATGTTTACCAAATTACAAGCATATACTTGATATGTTTGCCTGCTATATTCGGGTATTTTGTTATGGCAGGATCTGCCTCTCTAGTACACGAGGCTTCTCTTGCCATCTGCACAGAGACGCAAAACTTGTTTCACGTGAAAACGAGTCCTTTGTCAACACTAGAAAAGAACTTACTCTCAGCAATTGAAAAACCTTTGTTTTTGACTGCTTGGAAAATAGTACCTGTCAATAGAAGCTTTATACTGGGAACCATTGGAACTATATTTACTTATTGTCTTCTATTGGATAATATTAGTTCGAACTAATTATCGTCCAGTAAATGATAAGGCGAAAATTAACATGGGTTAAAAACTTTTTACGTAGATAGTTTCCACAAATATTTCAAAGTTTATAGACATATATATTATTAAAAATATCAAAATAAAGTCCACTGAAATTGAAATGTAATTCATTCTATTAATTCTTGTGAAAACTCAATTAATATTTAAGTACTCAAATGAAGCCTGGAAAAAGATTACTGAATCTGATTTAATCAAAATCGAAACATTCTCTGGAATTAAGTACATGAAAAATATTTTAGATCATGTTGTTACTTATGACACTTGGACAAACGAAGCTTGCTCTAAGAGACGGTTATACGAATTTCAGTCAGAAGTGTAAAGCTTTTGTTTAACCAGAGCACAACGAAGCTGAAAGTACGATTTTGCTCTAAAACGCCTCCGATAGATTACACCACCAGATGATCAACTCCTTCAATTTGACATTGATCTGAAGGGGGAGGCAATTTTCTCCTGTCCATTACACCCACGCTCAGTTACCGATAATAAGAAGATTTCACAGATTCAGCGACCACGAGTATCACATGTACTCGGTGGTTCTTCAGCGGCATTGGGAATCGAACCTTTCCCTACCGAACGAAAGACCAATTCTTTAACCACTAGGCTACCACGTCTATACATTGTTAGATCGTAAAATCAAAACTGGCACACATTGGACAATAAATATATTCGAAATATTTTCTTTAAAATGTAAGTATCTTTTGCATGTTAGAGTTGTAAGATACAATTAAAATAATTGTGTATATATATATATATATATATATATATATATATATATATATATATATGTGCATAGAATTTTTTTGATATATAATAAGTTTTTATATAAATGTTTATTTTGTTTATTTTTATCATATAATTTTCACTTAATATGTGTTTTTGTGAATATATATAAAACCATAAAAGTTAAAAATTTATTTCTCAAAATGAAATTGCCAATTATGAATTGTTTTTATCTTAAATTTTCAGTAAAAGTTTTTGAAAATCGTTTTTTCCGCACCAGAACTCCAAATAGCTGACATGTTTACTTATTAAAACATGTCTTGGATTCATAAAATCTTTGCGTGATCGCTCTAGTCTACATCAGTAATAATATTTACTTAGACAGAGAAGATTCACATTATTTTTGTGGAAACTACAAAAATATCTAAATACTAAAGATAATCCAGTCCTGTCTTGCCTCTTCCTGTTGAGATTTATGGGGGAAATAAATATCATTTATGCAAAAACGTTTCAATTTTCAAAACAATGAAGGCTTGAATATCCAAAACCTTTTCCGAATTGAAAAATTACACTACATTCAATGATCATTTGAATAAAAAAGCTAGTTCTTAGATTTGAAAATCAGCATTAGAAGTGTAGGGAATTTCTATTAACTTCCAAAGATGGCAACAACGGCCTGCCGATTCAAACTTTTCCCATTATTGTCTACAGATAACAACACCTTGCGGCAGATTTAAACCTTTCCCAGACTGCAGTCAGAACCGGCAGAAAGGAACCAGTTACAAATTATTAACGTATGTTGCCTAATTAGTGATCTAAATACATGATAACCGGTTGAATTAATTCTCTTATTCGGTAACTGTAGAAGTAACAAAGCAATTGCCTTAATTCCTTATAAATATTGAATTTGTATCACACCATATTTAATTACCAAAATATATTTTACCAACTGAAGTTATGGTTTACTCGAAAATTAAAGAATCTATGACGGCCCAATGCTCTGGTTTAACGTTTATATATTGATCTAAAGAAACCTGTTTGTTGTAAAAATGTCACATTCTTTTTTAAAATATTTTTTCGTTGAAGAAAAAATATTAATTATTCCTTCTACTTCAGTAACGAAGCTCTTATAACCAACAAAATACGAATGAGATAAGAAAAATTTCATCAAACAATATTATTTATATTCATAGTGTTCTTTAAATCTGCGGGATAGAGAGTCTTTCTTGTGGTAGGTTGTTGTGCAGTTACCATGGGTGTAATGGACTGAAGAAAATTTCCTCTCCTTTCAGATCAATGTCGACTTTCACTTTTGTGGTGCTGTAGTTAAACGAAAGACGCGCCCTTCTGACAGAGTTTCGCATAGCCAACGGCATAGCGAGATTGACTTGACCCAGTGTCATTCGTAACAACAGCAACATATTTTTTTTATAAATATGTGATATTTTTGGTTTTTGCTCAGCCACATTTTTCACTTTATAATATGTAAATTTAAAGAACTTAACAAAATATGCTATATATAAAATGGGTAAGAATCAGAATATTTAAAACAATATCTCATTGACTATTAAATATTCCATTTATTATAAAATTAACATTAATAATATAATAAATAAAATATATTATATAGTTTTGTTTATATATCACTAAATGGTTTTATGAATTATATAATTAAATTATATAATTGTTTTATTTATTACTGTATGAATTCGAGAACCTTAAAATTTTTGTAACCATCACTTAAATTATTAATTTGTAGTTACTAAAAATATTCTCAAAAGCGATCTAGTTATTTCTAAGCAAAAATAAAAAAAAAAAGATTCTGCAATATATTATTGAGATTATATATTTTTTATTTTCCGAAATAATTTTACTTTTATCAAATTTATTATCATTTATTCTTTTATCAGATTTTTAGTAGTAACCTCTACATGAAATTAACTTTTATTTCATAAAGTTTAACCTTTTTTAGTGACTTTGTTGAAAAATGTCTTTGCCAGAAAAGGACAACAGATCTCTTCTTAAATAAATTTGAATAAAATAAATTAAATATATTTATTTAAATTAAATAAAAAAGAATAAATTGAATAAATTTGAAAAAAATATGTATTTATTAGAAGTATTGAATGTAATATGTAAACAATAACTTATGTTCTCATTTCCAATTGAATTGTAGGGCTTTTAAAAATGAGAGAAATAGCTGAAAGATTTATTAAATACTTACTTTATTCTTCAGCTGTAAACTACATTATTCCACATTTTCCAAGCCAAACTAAAAGAAGCAATAAGTTAGGATAAGAATAGGTGTAGATAAGATAAAAAAGAATTGAACTAATAACTTTGTTTCTGAAAAATGCTTCCACAAAATCTCTGTGTGTGTGTGAACTTATTTTCTTTTAATAAGTATAAAAGAAAACGATTGATAAGCCTTTCAGACTATATGTCTAAAAAGCTCATTTTACGATTCCACAAGAAGATAAAATCATTTATTCAAGAAATCAATTTCCTTTGGTCAAAATCAGTGCTATGATTCTAAGAAAGTAATGAGTGAATTAAATTTTGGTTTCATAAAAGCAAAAAACTTCGAAATCAAGAGACCTGTCACTAGTCTCGTTTTACATCGAAAGAATTAAATGGGAATAAATTGTGCCTACAAAAAGAAAAAATGCAAATCACCACTAGATTGTCAACATAAATATACCAAATAATGAAACAATGAATTTGAATGAATACAATTTTGGTTATAACTTCAACTGTTTTCCTATAAATAAGAAATAAGCTAAAGTTATTAAAATTAAAGAAATCGTAGTACAAAATATTAAACTTCAAAATTTATAAAAATTATGAGATTTTGAAAGAATTAGATAAAACAATACCCTGATTATTCAAAATAATCAAAATATAATGGAATATGGTGTCTTTAATAAAGAAATTCCACGAAAAGCTATAAAATAATCGTTTCTTTACTTACGCAGCTTGCACGGAATTGTTATAACCTTAAATTATTAAACTATTTTTAAGAGCTTATCCGATAATGAACAGTCTCGTTTTGCTATTAATGATCAGTCACTTAAAAAGTTCCCGTAATATTGTAATTGACTTTTTCTTCTTTAGAATTAGAAGCAAGGTGTTTCGTAAGTGGTTGGTAAAACTTATTCCATTACTTACCGACATAATAGTCATATATATTACTATCGAATAAAAAAATTGATTTTTCTAACATTTTTTAAAGTAATTTCAGAAACTTTTTTCATATATTCTTTACGAACCCAACTTTAAAAAATTTCTATTAACTGCTATTTCAATTTGCCTATTATCCTGATGTCCAAGAATATCTTCAACTAAAGGTAACATTCTTAACATTTTAGTAATTTTTGTTAATTATGCAAATATTTTTCGCCTTTATATTTAAAGTATTCCAATTAAATCATTTGATGTTTATAAAGTTAAATATCATTCCAAAATTATTTTTAAAAATAATCCAAGCACAGTAATTATAAAAAAAATTTAACACTTTTAAATTTTCAAAAATTGATGACAAATAAAGTATCTAAGAGTAATTTATACTCAATTAATATAATCACAAACTATTTTGTTAAATTGAGAATTATGTTTTATTCGTTTTCTACCATTCCATTTTATAATTGCATTTCATCCAAATATTTTTTTAATTATGAAATAGAATCGGAATCATGTCTTTACCATATGCTATAATTTTGTTCCGCACTTTTTGAAGTTCAAAAGATTAATTTAAAAATACTTAATAAATGCACAAAAATTCCAAATTTAAATCTTGTAATCAGTAGAATTAAATGAATTTCAAAATTGTCATTATTCATAAAAGTATATATGTTTTATAATTTCTTTAATGTTAAGCGTGATTCAGGGCTTATGTCATCATCAAAATTATAGTTTCTCTTCTGGTGTTAGAAATTTATAAATATATCGATATATACCGAAATTTTAAAACTTCCTCTCTTTATAAGAGTTTTTTAGACGTTTGCTTAAGAAATTGTATGATAAAACCTGAATGAATATAAAAACGTTTTCATACACACATATTTTTCATACAAGAACTGAAGTTTTATACTTTTAACCATTTTAAATTATCCTTTTAAATTGAACTGATTGAAGAAAAAACTTGCTTTACTTTCCCTAAAAATTAAGTTTTGTGTTTGCTGCACACAGAAATTTTTAAAAAGACTTAAAAGAGCACAGCAAAGGAAGAATATTTAATTTAACAAGATTGTAGAAAAACAAATCACTTATGAAACATTAGGTAAAGTTAAATCCTCATATAAATATCGTTATAAGTTCTGGAAAGTGAAATATCATTTGCCTAGCGCATGATTGGTGACCACATTCTTCCACATTGAGTTACACCATCGTGGGTTACGTTAATATATATCTACATTAATCTGTGACATCCAAGGTCCTTCTGTTGGTATGGCGTGAGCTCCAGTGGCCCAGTAGCTTCACGCCGCTTCCCGTTAAGATCAGCAAAGTGAAGCATCATTTGCCGCGTGCAGTTGTTGGGAGGGTGACCACGCCATACTCTACTTCAGTGGGTTGGGGACGTGCCCACGTTAATATCTGATGTCCAAAGTCTTTCTTGTGGTGTGACATAGATGTGAAGAGCCCCTACCAGCTCAAGTGAGACTCGTCGCCTGACTGTAGTTCAAAATGACGAGGCACTCGGTGATAGGTGAGTATTCCAAACCCGTTAATATAAAGGTATTGTCCGGGGCTCGCCTGCACCGCTATGTATGTATGTAGGTATGGCGTGTATGTGTAAAGGAGGATGCTATATCAAGTGTGTTCTCGTTACCTGACCATGGTTCAAAATTATGAGGCGTTTCCTAAAAAAAGAATATTCTAAAACGGTTAACCTTAAGATTTGGTCCGCGGCTCACTAGCATGGCTATCTTTTGTACAATAATTTTTAAAATAAGAAATTATCTCTAGATTTCATCAGAATCCTAAAACATTTTAAAATGAGGAGGGATTTGCATTTGCACTGATTTTTTACTAGAAAGAAATTTACAAAAATCAAGAATAATCGGTAAACTCCATTCAGAAATTTGTCCTTTGGTGTAAAAAACAAAATTCCATATTTACATAAAATTATGATTCTTTTTTCTAACGCCCAGCTGCCTTTAGGCTTTTGTTCTATTCAGCCCTATAATGGGCGAAGTGATGGCATCGGATGTAGTGGTGCACCCAGTGAGAGTGCCCTCTGTCCCCCGAAAGTGCTGTGATAAAGGAAGACAAACACAAAGTGAAAATAAGAATCCATACCCGAAGCAGGATTCAAACCTGATTCGAAATTAGGAATGCTAACCTCTCCTCCATCGGTGGGCAATGGGTAAAGATGGTGGTATCTTATATAGTGGAGCACCCAGTGGTTATGTGCCATTAAAAGGATAAAGAAAGGGAAAAGAAAAATTAAAGGGATAAAGAAAAACAAATACAGAGAGAGAAAGTAGAATCCATGTCTGAACCAGGGTTCAAACCCGTGACCTACAGCTTCGAAGCTAGAGACTCCCCAACATTGATCGGCAATTATGATTATTGATGCAATGAAACTTAAAAGAGAAAAAATCAGAAATAATAATCAAGTATAGAGAGTTTTCCTTTATTTTAATTTTATATTTTTAAAATTTTATTAACAACAAATATTCTAAAAATTATGTTATTTTGTTATTTTTTCCACAATTATTTTTAGTTTTTTTGGCACCCTTTGCAAACGATATTCGAAAAGTCAAGAAGGAAGCTACGTATTCTACACACTGGCTGCAAAAATTTAATTTATTAGCATCATCTCTTTCGAAAATTATATTGTTTCAGAAAAATATCAGTGTTTATGAAAGTAAAATGTTAATTATTAAGATAAATAATGATTTTACTTTTATAAACAATGATATTTGATGATTTGATAATATGCTGATATTTGATAATGTCATTTCTTTGCATATTTTTGTATATTTTCCCTGAAAGAGTATAAAGACAATTTCTTCAATTCGTTTTTTTCGTGTGTGAGTAGTAAAGTATTCATTCTTAATGTCTAGAACTGATCTTGATGACTGACCTTAAAGTTCGCCAGATAAGACAAAGATATTCTATAAAATGTATTAATTAATTCCTTAAAGATAATTTTTTGTTTAAAATTTTGAAAATATAAACTGATACAACAAAAGTTAAATTTTTCTTATTTCCAATGGCAGGGCAAATAGAAGTAATAGCACAAGTAAAACTCATGGAAAATCACAAAACCGGCAGGAGACAGCAAGACAGGGAGACAGTTCTCTGGCTTGCTATTAAAACCATTATTCAAAGCTGCCACGCAGTGCAGTATAGCGGTGGATGTGGGTCCTATTCATGGGTTTTGTCAAATTGCAGAGCGGATAATCGGATGAATTTAAGATGCCAATACGGTGCAAATGTTCAGTCAAACAGTCGTGATCCGTCAGGAGTCGAGCCTGTGCCACATAGACGGCGTGAGCTATCAGGAATATTCAGAAGATCATTTTTCCACCGCTTATCCAGTTCTTGCAAATTAGAAGCTTGAATTATATTAAAAACTTGTTTTACGTGTATCTTTCTAGTGTGGTAGAAAATTTCTGTGTATCTTGGCAAGAGAATTCCTGCATCCCACTTTGGAAAGAAGTCCACATGCACGTTTCCATAGATGCCGCAGTACCCAGGTACCCACTGGAACACAATACATTTTTTTCGTGATGTCAAAATTTCCAAGAGCTCTTGGCTATGGAGAATTTCACAAGATGGGGGAGAGATTGAGCTGATGGCCTGAATTGTAGCCTATGAATCATAGAATAGAGCCACTCTGTCAAAAACATCAGGAAGAGCTACTAGTTTTTTCAAAGCAATTCGGATTACCTCAAACTCTTTGTCAAATACTGTTCTGTAGACATTTGCAGAAGCATAGAAATTAGATAGCTTTAAATGTACACCTGCACCAGCTGACAATTGGATATCAGAGTAAGGACCATCTGAAGAGGCATGTAGCCACTCTAATTCAGGGTACCTGAAACCAATGGTTTCCAAAGCACGTTGCTTAAAACATTTGGGGGAGTGTCACTTTTGAACAGCTTGTCTTGAAGATCTCGATTTATTTCAAAAACTGGGATATTTAGAGAGTTTACGGGTTTAATGAGTTCCGGTATATTAACTGGGAGATAGACTTAAAAGTGATCTGATCTTATGAACACACTGGGTGAAACCTATTTGGGTCTTTAGATTTCTGAAACTGAAACCATTGATGACCCAAGATCTGTTACCGGTTCTTGGGAACTTTTCATAGAGGATAAAGGCATTTTCTTCGACGGTGTCTTTTATTGTTGTAGTGTTAGTATAATATTAAATATCTTTTATTAAATAAGTATAACAAAACGCAATTGAAAATCCGTTTGTGTCAAAGCTGTTCTATATATATTTAAATGTCTGCAAATTGCTTAGTCTGATTCTTAAAATTTTACTGTACGAACGGCTTTTAATAAATAAGTATTTAAATATGATAATAACTAGCATAATTTTATCTACCTTAATTCAATTCCAAACAAAAAGAAATCGACATTGCAAAATTTCTATTAATATTGAATGACTATTCCTCTTATTTTTGACTGCGGAGATTTTAGTTTGTGAAAAGGAATCTTTAAGACTTTGGAGGTCTGTCTTGTGTCTGACTTATAATTATCCCTCATAATGCAATATTTTGCTAGACTTAAAAGTACACTATTGGCCAATAAAATTGCTACACCAAGAAGGCGACATGCTAATGACGTGAAATTTATACGAAAGGAAGAAGGTGCTATGATATGCAAATTATTAGCTTTTTCAGCGCATTCAGACAAGGCAGACACCAGTAGTGACACCTAAATTGTCTTTAAATGAGGAAATTGTTCATTCGGTTCCTCATACACAAATTGCATTTGAACGTTGTTGGGATGCCTCGTGTAAGAAGGATAAATGCGTACCAGCACGTTTCTGACTTTGATAAAGGTCGAATTGTAGCGTACCAGGATTGCGGTTTATCTTATCGCAGTATTGCTGCTCGCGTCGGTCGAGATCCAATGACTGTTAGCAGAATATGGAATCGATGGGTTCAGGACGTTAATACGGAACGCCATGCGGGATCTCAACGGCCACCTATCACTAGCAGCCGAGAAGACAGGCATATTATCCGCATGGCCGTAATGGATCGTGCAACCATGTCACGACCCGTGAGTCAAGAAACGGGGTCGTTTGGAAGACAACAAATGTCTGCACGAACAGTTCGACGACGTTTGCAGCGGCATGGACTCTCAGCTCGGAGACCATGGCTGCGGCTTCAATTGACGCTGCGTCATAGACAAGAGCGCCTTCAATGGTGTGATCAACGACGAACCTGGGCGCACGATGGTGAGACGTCATCTTTTCAGATGAATCCAGGTTCTGTGTACAGCATCATGATGGTCGCATCCGTGTTTAGCGGCATCGTGGTGAACGCACACAGGCAGTGTGCATTCGTCATCGTCATACTGGCCCATCCCCTGGCGTGATGGAATGGGGTGCCATTGGATACGTCTCGGTCACCTCTTGTTCGCCTTGACGGTGCTTTGAACAGTGCACGTTACATTTCTGATGTGTTACGACCCGTGGCTCTACCCTTTATTCGAGCCCTGCGAAACCCTACGTTTCAGCAGGATAATGCCCGACCACATGTTGCCGGTATTGTACGAACCTTCCTTGATACGGAACATCTTCTGCTGTTGGCCTGGCCAGCACGTTCTCCAGCTCTTTCACCAATAGAAAACGTCTGGTCAATGGTTGCCGAGCGACTGGCTTGTCACCAAACGCCAGTCACTACGGTTGATGAACTGTGGCATCGTGTTGAAGCTGCATGGGCATCTGTACCTGTACATACAATCAATCTCTGTTTGACTCAATGCCCAGGCGTATAACTGCTGTTATTACTGCCAGAGGTGGTTGTTCTGGGTACTGATTTCTCAGGATCTATCCTGCCAAATTTTTCGAAAATTTAATCACTTGTTATATATTTCTAGTATAATATATTTATCCAATAAATATCATTTTGTTATCTGCATTTCTTCCTGGTGTAGCAATTTTAATGGCCAGTAGTTTAGCTAATTGTGTCATGTTATAAAATACGTTAACAGAATGATGATGAAATGAGTCATTTTGAAAGTCCAATACACTTTAAGCTAAACAACCAATAAACTTAAACAACTCAATTTCATCACCAGTTTTCATTGAATCATTTCTGTATCGAATCATTGATAGATTGATTTCACAATTAGATTATTTGAAAACAAACATCAAATATATTTATTGTTAGATTTACCGTCTGAATAAGAATATCCCCTACAATGCATTAGGAATAATAAAAACAATTATGTTTTACTATTTTTGTCTGACTGGAAGGTGATTTACTGCAGCTATATAAGTTGTGAAGTAATTTATTACTAGATCGTACCTGAGAATATTTTTTCTAATGAAATAACTTTGATTGTTATGTTGGAATCATCGATATTTTACCAGTCTATAAAATTTCACCTGGAAGAATATTAAAAATCGACAATAATTTATCTCAATATATCATCATATAAAGATAAAAATGTGAAACTTAAATTATTAATTTTGAATTAAATCACATTTTCCTATTAATTCTAATATATAATAAACCTGCATTATGTTCATTTATAATTTTGACTCATTAAATCGAGCTTCAGTTAGTTTATGGCAAAATGAAGAAATTTGATGCAAATGAAAACAGTTATAATTTGCCAAAGAACAATATAAAAATATGCATTGACATTCTGGGCTTCATACATGAAAAATGTTTCCTGAAATATTCATGAATTAAAATAAGAGTCCAAATCACTGCTTAAATCATAGAAAACATTAAAGAATAAGCAAAAGTAACGAAAAATGTTAAAATAGAAAGATGGCTTGCTCTGAGACTAAAATTAATTTCTTACAGAGACTAGCTTAAGAAAATTATCAAGAGAAAAGAGAACGATTAAGAAACATAGCAGGCTTTTATGTCTTGAAAGCACATTTTACGATTTCACTAAGGGATAAAATGAGTTTCTGTTAAGAAATGCTTTTATTTGGTAAAGAAACAGCAATATTTCTGAGAAAATGTGAAAGACTTAGAGACACTGTGTCTGCAGATTGAAATAGCTGATATTAAATGAATCCATGGACTTAACTAATGGTCGTCTTTATGGTGAGGAAGCTAAAGAGAAAATATTGCGTAAAATTTCCTGATTTTAAAGCATTCATTTTTATGCAAGCTTGACAAAATATATTAGTAAGTTGCATAACATAAAATTTTATAAATGTTTGGTAAAAATTTAAACTATTTGTCGATAAATTAAAATGAGCAGCTGTTATCTAAAATAAAAGAAATAATTTTTACTCATTTATTTAAATATAATTATTAAATTCAATAATTTCAAAATTTTAATGATTTAAATTGATTAATAAATTTTAATTATTTAAAACTAATGAAAACCAATGCCTTAAAATGTTACATTCATTCAAAAGTGACTTTGCTTACTTAGGATACCTAAATTTTACTAATTTAAGATTAAATTGATTTCAAAGTAATTAGCAATATTGGGAATTGTTTTAATCTTTCCAATCCTTTTTATTAGAAATAGGTCAAATTTCCATTGAATGGATACAAAAGTGAATTCAAATATTCCACCTTAATACTCAAGCATTAATATTAGTAATATATGTGCTGCCAATAATGAAATACGTATTTAAAGAATGATTAAGCAAGCATTTTAAGAAAAGCGAGGCGAATAATGTAGCGCACCAAAATAAAAAACGAAATTTGCGCTAATTATTTATTACATTTAAATACATATACACATGCAAAACAATGCTCAAATATACAAAAAAATCTTATAGATGAAAATCAAATTTTAGGATATCTCAGCAAGGAGAGCTACACTTCTCCTCCTAGGGATTCATTCACCAACTGGTCTGAACCCCTGATTCTTCCTCTCCACGCCTTCCGGTTCTCCCTTGACCTTTCTCCAGTAGGGTAGCAGACGCCTGGAGAAGCAGGGTTTTTTTTACAGTTTTAATAGATGCCCCCCTTAAAGTTTTTTTTTCCCTCAAGGAAGAAAGAAAATGTCATACTAAAAAGAAACAGAACATTTTCTTCTTCTAGTTAATTCCTGTTTTTTTTTTCCCCCGCACATATTAGAATATACTAAGAAGATGAGCACCATGACCTTTTTATTAAGAGTTAAAATAAAATAAGAAAAATGTATATCTAATTGCTTTAAAAATTAACGAAAGGTATAAAAAAATCCTTTACTCGATTAATAACACACAAAAATATTAACTTTATGTAAAATACATGTACAAGCATATATAATAATTATTTATTTAAAAACTATTCACAAATTTTCTCGAAATACACAATATTTTCTAAATTAATCACAATCATTTTGAATTTTCTTTACATATAATTCATACATCATTGCATATTCAATAGTAGTACTGGGTTCCCACCTGACCTTTCTCTAGTAAGGAAGCAGCGCTTCCTTACAATAATTTAAAATAAATATTTTCGAGATAAGTGTTGAATCAATCAATTGATTTAATTTTTATAGTACAATATATATATACATACATAATATATATATATATATACATACATCATATATATATATATATACATACGTACATAAACTTAAACGAAATGACCGCATTCATTGCCCCAAAAGTTCTCTGGCTTGCCACAGCGGTGGATGTGGATCCTATTCAATGCTTCTGCCAAGTTGCAGAGCGGACAGTCGTCTGAATTTAAGATGTCAATGCGGTGCAAGTGTTCGGCCAGACAGTCGTGACTCGTCATGAGTCGAAAATTTGAAACAACTTGACGGCGTGGACAATCATGGATATTTAGAAGGTCATCTTTCCACCACTTGGTTTTTTATCCTTTCTTGCAATTATTTTAAAAACTTGTTCTTGCAATTATTTTAATTGTCCTTTCTTGCAATTATTTTAGAAAAGTTCGAATTATTTTAAAAACTTGTTCTAGGTGTAGCTTTATAGCGTGGTAGGAAATCTCTGTGTCTCTGGAGAAGTCCAGTGCCCCTCTTTGCGAAGAAGTCCGCATGCACGTTTCCATAGATGCCGCAGTGCCCAGGTACCCACTGGAACACAACACGTTTCTTTCGTGATGTCAAAATTTCCCACAGTTCCCGGATATGGAGAATTTCACAAAATGGGGGAGAGATAGAGCTTATGGACTGAATTGCCGCCTGTGAATCAGAGAGCAGAATCATTCTGCCAAAAACATCAGATAGAGTTACTAGTTGTTTTAAGGAAAATTGAAATCCCTCAACCCCTCCATCAAATTTTGTTCTGTTCGAAATTGTTTTCCTGAGATGCTCTTAGGCGTGTATATTAGAAAGTAATAAGGTCATTAAAGCTATTATTTAAATATTTTCTTTTAAATGTAAAAAAAAATCATCCTTGAATACAAACCGCTTTGAAGGTTAACATTTATCATAGTAAATAATTATTATTTCTAGGGTTATATAATATTTGTCATAACATTGCATGTTATTTTTTATAAAATTATGTTATTCTGATATGTTTAAAATTTTAATACAAATATAGTGTCTTGTATAATAAAATTTTTCTGTATTATTTTTAAGTTTCTTATTGAAAGTCTTTCCGTATTAAATAATAAATAAAAATATTTATTGAATATTCATTACGTTTTTTTACTGATATACTTTAGAAGAAACCAAAAGTAAAAATTTAACTATGTGAAATATAAACATTAATATTTCTTCGATTCACTGCTACATATATTTACTTTTTCCTTTTAATGTGAACTATAATTACTTTTATGTTATCGTGAACTGAAAATTGATTTTTAGTTCTTACTTTACACAATACTAAAAATTTTAAGTTTCAATGACAATTTTTATCATAAATATTTTAATTGAAAGGGAATTAATATAATTGTAATAATTGATTTTTGAAAATAAATAAAATATAATATTTAATAAAATATAAGAAGTTTCTAATTTATAACTTTACTAAATTTTATTTCAATTTGTATTAATAAAGGTAAACAATAATAAGTATATATTTTTACGATCATTTTCTAAATAAATTTATGTGTTAGCTAAGTATTCCTAGTATGGATATGGAAAGGATTAATAATCATTGCAAATTAATTAATATCCCTAATTGTTTTTATTTCTGTTGAAACAATTTAATAACAACAACATTAAGATTCTTTCCTTCTGAGTTCTTTACGTAATAATGCTTAACGCGATTAAATTTTTCATATTTGACTCACTTCATATAACGTCAAAGTCAAGTATGCTTGGCAATTTTTTTTTGTTCGTTAGATATGTCCGCTGCATAAACTCTATTAAATTTGAATCGAATTGGATACAAATAGTTCTGGACTGATATTTATTTCATCTTTTTATTCGTTTGTCTCCAATTTATAAACATTTTTCTTCAATGACAAGCATTTCTGTGAAATTAATTTTTTTTAAACGTTGGTAAAGTAAAATAATAATATAATTCAAGTGGTTATTATAGTAAAAAAAAAAGAAAAAAAAGAAAGAAATAATAAAATTGGCATTTATCAATGATATAAAAATTCCTTTATTATCATCTGTCATTTTTTTATAAAATAATTCTGATTACAAATTTCTTTCACCATTATAAATATTTTATTCTTTGTCAAATTACTAGGTTTTTCATTTATTTGTAGAAAATAAACAGATTATTAAACGTCGAAAAATTTGAAAAAGTATAAATTTTTAATATTTCTCTATTATTAAATGTGTGAAAAAATTGAAAAAACATTGTTACCAATTTACTGGATAAAATTAAATTGTATATTTACAAAATGAAATATGGATACACACAAGAATATACTGTAAATATGCTATGTTTAGAATAAGTCACATGACAAGTATCAGGAGCAGAAGCGCCGCCTCTGGTGATGAATTGACTCCAGTACGTAATATTTGCTCATACATACAGATGGTGACTTTTTAAATTATCACTTAATTTTATAACGACATTTTAAGTTGTAATACGTTTTATTCATGTAGAAATAAAATTGTGATGGAAATCACAACTATCCTATTGTAGTAAGGCACTCGACCACTTTTTTTTAAAACGAAAGTAATTCATTTTTTAAATTTTTTATTGGCGCATTTGTTTATTTATCTATTCCTTATTCATAACATTAGCTTTCTTCTCATGTTGAGAGCTCGTGACTAGAAATCCACTATATCAACAATCTTCTATACGATGCAGAGGCCATTGACTTTTCTGACGTTTTTAATTTGTTTTCACGCAACATTCATTCTGTTTTTAGTAAAAAGTCTTATTTCCTACAAATGATAGCTTAAATATTTATTTAGGAGAATTGCTTTTCTCTTTAGCTGATAAATTTATCTTATGTGATATTCTGCGTACAATACAATTTCCTGAGTATTTGGTTCATGATAGAAGAAATTTTGTCCTGAGCATTTATAAAGCAAACTTTTTTTAATTTGATATACCTTCTTATTTTAACATAAATGTTGTTTAATTCTTCGTGTAGAGTCACTTGAGAAATGAAGGTAGTTACTTTATTTATAATGACAAAAAAAGAGGAAATCAAATCTTATAATTTTTAAATCGCTTTCATAAACCATAAGAGACATTTTTTTATTATTTTCATTTGATAAATTTAAAAGTTTAAATACATTTCGGAGAAGTTCACATACACATTGTCCAAAACTTATATTTATATATGCTAATAAATAATAAGAAATTATCTATTTGTTAACCATAAAGAGGTTGTTTCTTTCGTTACAGTTGAGATCTTGGCTATATCATTTTATTACATTTCTCATTGGCTTAAAATATCCATTATATCAAATAACGTCACATCATATTGATACGGCGTCGTAAATGTGACTTGTCGACAAATTTTCGGCCTATCTTCAAATCACATTCTTCGGGCGGCAGCAAACAAGGCGAAGCTCACCATCGAATGTGTGAGAATACTATCGAAGCTCATTTTGTTAATAAAATGATTTATGTGAAAAGAAAGCATCAATTTGAGAAGCCGTTTTCCATTGATTAAAGCCATTGATACGTTGACAATAGAACAGAAGAAAAAGCAAAATGAAAAAGACAAGTCAAAACATCCACTTTACGGTTAATTTAAATTGGCACACACACAAGGACAATTTGAATTTTTAAAAATTTCATTAATTAATATAATTTAAAATTAATACTTGCAATATTTTATCAACTATTTCTTTTAAATCTTAAGACTAATACCTTGACTTACTTAAGACTAATTTCAGCATTAAAATTTTCTTTTCTCAATGTTTTTTTTTTTTAATAAGCAGTCAAATTTTCCTACTATTCTCGTATTTATAGTATTTTAACGTCTTTATAATAATATTGTAACTAAGGTTTTCATAATAAGTCACTGAACACATTTTCGCATTTTTCATTAATGAAAAATGGACCAGAGTTTAGCATTTTACAATATTCTTGTGCTAATAAATTTTTGAAATTTAGGTTTTTTTGTAAAATAGAAGCAAAGGAAAACATTTAATTTTAGACACTGAATATGATTTTATTTTCAAAATTAATTATAAATCCTAACGATAAAAAGAATATTAACGAATATAACATGATATTAACTGAAAATAATTCTATCAAATATACTAAACTTTACTTTCATAACTTAGAAAATAATAATAATCAATCAGTTTGAACTTATAGAGTTGTAAAGAGATTAAGATGTAAAATCTTAGATACCAAAATTGATTTAACTAAGGCATCGAAGGATTTCCATGCTAATTTCTATTCATAAGATGCTATAAGAATTTTTTGTTATACGACTTTGCGTTTTTCTTCCTCACCTTTCCCCTCAAATTTTACTTAAATGCATCCAAAAGAAAATGTGTAGGTATTTAAACTATCAAGCATCTAAATCTTTAATATATATTACTTATTACTGCTATTACTTAAGTTCTAAGATCACTTTTCAAAAGAATTATATTCTTTGGTTTAATTTTGTTACAGAAAAATAAATTCTAATTATTACTCAAAATATTAGCAAAATTATGAGAGAAATAAAACATTTGTGTTAGAAATGTGTTTAAATTTTATATTTTATTTAATAAATTTCTCAAATCTATGTGGTTATATTTATTAAGTACCTTCCAAAATTTTATAAAATGTAAATATATATCAAACAATCCAAAATTTATCAGATCAAATTTCTTGTAGAGAGGAAATGTTTGCAAAGGCTTAGAATTTAGTTTCAGCTAGAAATTTAGAAACAAATTTGCCCCAGTGAGTAAACATTATGTAAAATAAATAAAAAAATCAAACACAAATAATGATGTTTAAATGATGCAATAAAAATCAAATTGAAAAAATTGTAAGTGCATTTTAGACTAAAAAGAATAATCTTTAGAAATATACATTCCAAACGTTTCAAATACAAATGGTTATAAAATTAAAAGTTATAAGTGCGAAATTTCTAATTTGATCTTCGAATACTATGAGTAGCATAACGTAATAAGTCTTTAAAATGTACGTTTGTTGGCCTAAGCAAATCACTAATTTTAAATAAAATTAACTATATTATATTGATGATTCAAATTTCCATTTTACATTTAAATTAAGTTTCAGTAAATATCGTCTAATCGTATGGTAAAATATTGATATAAAACGTAATATACTGTGTTTCATTTTTCATCATAGTAGGTGTTCCATTATCTAAACAGATACCTGTGATTGAGATAATATGCATTATTGTATTGCAGTGACTTTATAATAATAATGTATTGATTGACAAACTTGTTTGTCAAAAAATGTACACCAACAGATTGATGTGTTACAGTAGTGGTTGGTGGAAAGAATATAAGATTTTTAATTGTACCAAGAAGGAATGTTCAGTAAAAATGCACATTATTCAGTTAACTAGTATCTAGAAACAGATGTGTCAAGAGACACTAGATAGATGTCTAGGACAGATCTTATGTCAGATTTGCTCTTGATTTGCTCTCTGTGTATATGCATGCTTTTTATTTATAAAGTTTCCACCACACACGAAACCTTTTGACTGAGTAAAACATTTTTATTTGATACTTTCTCTTATACCATTCACACGAGCTGAATGCAGTGCAGTGGTTTTCTCGACTTTCAATCCAAAAGCTCATTTGTTAGATTCCTATTTCGGTTGGGCATGTTTAATAACAGTTTAAAATCAACTATTCACTGAAAGTACAAATTTAATTAGCTTCCCATGTTTACTATTACGTATATTTTTCATATAACTATTGTATCTCATAAAACGCGAAAATTTATCCGACATGTCCTAACATTATCATACCCTGTGGTCAATATCTGAAAACTTCATTAAAAAAAATAATATAGGGAAATGTTATAGCAATGTCCGTAAAATTGTTTTAAAAATGATTAATTTAAAATTATATTTCATATTATTTCTAAAAATTGTTTTTATCGAACAATTTCTAGAAAATGTATCCTACATGTCCTAATATAATGATACGCAGTGGTTAACACCAGAAGATTTCATAAAAAAATGATATAGGAAAATGTTATAGCAATTTTCGCAAAATTTCTCTAAAAATAATTAATTCAGGTATCTTTTGTATTATTTCTAAACATTGTTTTTACGAATATTGATAAAAATAATTTTGATTTTCTGAGTGATGATATACTATATGATGAGTGATGATATATATAGATATTTTTTTTCTCATGTTAATAGCCAGTCATAAAATATTTTAAATGTTTTTAAATATGTTTTTTATTTTATGATAAAATAGATATTTTAGAGTCAAAAATATTTATTTCAATATTATGACATGAAATATATTGTAAATTTTAAATTATTGAAATAAAATTCTTAACACTATAACTAATGTTAAAATTCAAAAATTTAGTTTTAATGTTTTATTTAATTAAACTACTTAATACATTTTTATTTATAAATAATGCTAAACATTTTTATTAATAATTCATTTTCTTGGCTTTGATTTATCTGTATCCGTAACCGTTTCTAATAGGAATAGTTAACTTATTTAATGTTTGGCATAACTTTTTTAAGATTTTAAATAAGAATCAAAACTTCTTCATTTATTTACTGCATATAAATAATTGATACTTACAAGAAGATATACTCCACAACTAACCACTTCGTTTTCTATGTGTGCTCAAGGAGGGCTTTTGTTCTGTCTATAAACATAAGCATGTTTTCAAGAACACAATTTCTACTTATGATTTTGAATTAAATTTATCTTTTGTATTGCTACTTATGACACTTGGACAATTTGGAGCACGTATATCGCATGAAAATTGCTATGCCGTTGGTTATGCAAATTTAAGTCAGTATGGTGCGTATTTCGTTTAACCAGAGCACCATGAAGGTGAAAGTACGAATTTGCTCTAAGTAACTCCGATAGATGGCACCACGAGAGGATTCACTCACTTTATTTTTGACATTGTTCTTGAGAGGGAAGGAATTTTCTCCTAATTTTTGCGCCCTACTCAACGATCGAACTCAGGACTTTCGATTCCACAGATTTAACGAACGTATATCGCATGTACTCGGTCGATCTTTGGTGACATAGGAAATCGAATCCCACCCTTCCGTACGGAAGACCGATGCCTTACTGTTGGGTTACCACGGCCATAAAACTTAAGTAAACGTAATAGCTAGGTATCCATAGTAAACATTTTAGTTTTTACTTACTAATTGGACTTCTTACTATTGCCTTCAATGGTGAAAGCGAAGCTATTGCCGTGGCTATTCAACAACTGTCTATTCGTGGCCATTCTTACGTAAGAGCTGTCATATTATCAGATTCTATAATTATACTTCAAGCTCTTTTCAATAATAAAACTATGTCTCAAAGAATTTTAGAATGTAGACCCTTGCATAAGGCACTGGCACACAGAATTTCGTTCCTATGGATTCCTGTCCATTGTGGAATTACGTGCAACGAAAAATCTGCTGCATTTGCTAAGAAGGGAGCTTTGATAGAACAATTTATAAATCATCCTCTTTCTTTTCACACGGCTAAATTGTTTACTAACCTAACCCTTAAAAAAAATCTTAAACAAAGTATAATACGCAAGGAATAAAAGACGGTAAATTCTGGGAGGGGAGAGAACTCTTCTCAATATTCCAAGAAAGACTACGGTGATAAAGGACTGACTGGACATGAGTGCTTACAGGGCCATTTCTATCAAATTTAGAGGGGTGGTTTCCCCTAACTGTGTTTTGTGCGACTCCAATGAATCAATGATTTTTTAACATCTAGATTACTGTACCGTAATTTCTTAATATGAGGACATTGTTAAGAAGTATTGGAGGCCCGTGAACTAATGGCTTAAGCGCTAATGTTTATAATTTGTGAAATAAATAAATAACATAGTAAAAGCCTTCACGTTTATGCAGTGAATAAGGTTAAATCTGGAAAAGCTTTGACAAGATGTGTCCCATCACTTAGAACAATACGCTAAGTGACAAAGTCTGTTTTAAGGCATCTTAATATCCACAGAGTATTTGCCAGTTGAGAGGACTTTTCATAAATAAATTGCCATTTTCATGTATTGCAAGGGAGGGAACCTGGAAAACTCTCAGAAATCTATCCTGATGTGCGTGAAGAAGGCAAAAGCGTAATATTTATCTTTCGTTGATCCCCGTTGTCTGAGACCTTCCTTTCCAAAGATTACTATTTTACTACTAGGCTTGGATTGGATGCCACCTTTCAGAAATAAAATTTTCAGACAGCTATTTTGATGAATGTTTGCTTTTGAATTTCATATAATTGGATTCCTATTATAGTTCTTTACCTAGACAAGTAATGTGCTTTCCATTGGAATTTTTGACAAATAAAATAAAGTTGATATTTTCCCCTTTTCTAGATGCTTTCCGAAAATGAATCCGAAATTTAATCCAAGTAAGTTTGTTTTTTCCCTTCATATAAGAAAATATCGGAGATTTCTTGTTCCTTATGACATCTGAACCAGCCAAGCTGCTATGCCGTTGGCTAGTTTAAGTCAGTAGGCTGCGTCTTTCGCTTAACCAGATCACCTCGAAAGTAATAGTCCGACTTCGGTCTAAGACTCCTCTGATAGATGGTACCACCAGAGCATCCACTATTTAATTTTGACGTTGATCTGAAGGAAGAGGAAATTTTCTCCACACCATTACAAGCATGGTAACATTTCTGAGAATTAAAGAGTTATATAATTTAAAACATTTTTCTTATTTCTTTTCTTAATATTTCTTGCCTTATTTTACATTAATGCACTTTTCCTTCTTTCCATATATAAATCTAACAAATAACACCTTTAAATTATTCCAATATTAAGAAAATCTATTAAAATAACTATAGTGAGTGATCGGTTAACGAACATAATCAATTAGAAAACTACGTTCGCTATTCGAATTGTTCGTTAACCGATCATCAATTTGTTATAGTTTTTTTTTTTTTTTTTTTTTTTTTTATCAAATCAATTAATTTATCTTGGAAACCCTGAAAATTAAATTTAAAAAAGATGCATAATTTAGTAAATTTATTAAAAAATAATACATACGCATAGTTTTGCATATTAATCACTCAATATTTTTGTTTATGAAGACCTTAAAGAACATGTCCAATGTCGATTACTTTTGCCCTTTTTTAAGACTTTCCGGAAATGCTAATAACATTGTGGTTGTAAAGGTCCCCAACCTTACTGGTATCATCTTAGTTTGGGTGCCATTCTAAGACCTTTGCTCTGATATCCTCCCACTTCTTCAACGAATGAACAAGGAAGGTGGGGGTACCCAAATTGCAATCAGTCTCGGTTTTGAATGAAATTAAAATCGAAACATATGATCTACTTTGGGTGTAAATATTGTATTGAAAAAAAAAAATTCTTTTTCAGTATACAGCTTTGAAATTTAATATGCAAACAACATAATTCAAGAGAGATGGAAAACGATTTTTGGACAGTTGGGTTTGGCCAATTCATGCTCCGAGACCCGAGAAGTATTCGTTATCCGAGTATGTGTGTTGTCCGATTTTTTCGCAATCGGAACTGTAACTGTTCGTAAACTGATCACCCGCTATATATTCGAATCATTTACAGATGCTTAAATAAGCAAAATATGATTTTTGAAGCTGTAATTCTATCTTATATAAATTGCTTTCTTCTAAAATATAATTTTTTTAAAAATTTTATAAAAATAAGAATGAAAATTCTCATGTAGTATTTTTGGTCTCAAATGTCTTGAATAATTTTTCTACTCATGTAGGAAAAATTCGTCTTATCTAGAAAAGCTGTTCCGAAATGTGGTATTTTTCTCCTCAATTATATTCTTTTTCTAACACTTTAATTACTATAGCTTCATCACTTCCTTTACCACATAATCTATTAGTTTACCAATTCTATTCATAACTCCTCGAACACACAGTGTTCTGTTCTAATACTAAAATTTTCATAAACTATAACTGCCTAAATTAGGTAAAATTTTATTATAATGTTCAGTTATTATTGAAGTTTTAGTTTAATATATTGTTATTGTGTAATTGTTTTCAACAATAATGTATATATATGCATATATACATTTATGTGCACCACACATATACACTAATGTATATATGTGATTAATTAATACTAGTATATGATGTAAAATACTGTAATCTATATATAATATAATTCTTTTTATATTTACTATTTGATAAAAATTTTTATAATGACACTTTTGAGAAAAACCAAAACAACAAACAATGCAGGCTGTTTAAGTGTTATAAGTTTGCGCCTAAAAAATCGATGCTGTTTCTATGTACAGATTTCGGAAAAAATATTGTAATGATGAAAGTAAATTTTGTCAACTTTCTTTCATTTTCTTTTTGTTCAAAAGCACTTCTTTAAAATGCTAATATGTCTGCAAACACATTTTATATCGATTTTCAATAATTTTGATGCAAGATGAAATCTTTTTATTTGTCAATATTCAGTAACAAATTAATTTTATAAAATTCTTTCCTGGTTAAGTCATTTGTGATATGTTTTATGATATTTCTTGTGAGATGCTTGTTTTTCTTTACCTTTTTGCTTCCAACATTTGAAATATTTTAAACAAATTAAGAATTATGTAATTTTCTTGATATATCTGAAGTTCTGATGAAAGTTCTTTTTATTTATATTGCAGAAAGATTGAAATTCATCCATGAAGTCCTTCTTGCTTTTTGAAGAAAAACATATTGGAACTATAAATTTCATAAAGAAAGAATTATTTGAAATCTGCAGCAAAATCATTTGATATACTGGAACAAATGAAGAAATCATTTGAAATAAAAAAACAAACAAATTTAAAAATTCTAGAAGAACACAGAATGGTGGAGCAAAATTTTACCTGTTGAAATCACTTTGATTCATTGAACTGTTTTATTCATTTCCCACAACATTGACCCAAACATTTGGTTCATTTTTGTTTACTCATTTTTTAACTATCGTATGATCTCGAAGAATTTGTTCTGGAAAAATTTGAAACAAGAAAGTAATTAAATCGAATTGAAAAATTAAAAATTATATTAAAATAATTTACTGAAGTAAGCCAGATATATAATGATTCAATGTAAAAATATATTATTAATGCAGAAACCATGCTATTCTCGTCGGTCAGCTTCTGAATACTGCAAGCTAGTCAATATATTGGGCTCTTGTGGGGTATTTGATGCAACCATTTGCAATAAAGCTCATTGGTTCAAATTTTCTCTAAACATTATCGTAACACTGTTCCACATAATAAACTCAACAGCGGTGATCGATGATTTCTCAAAGAATCCTATCGTTAGAGCTAACTTTATTTTAATTTATATGGCTTTAATTTTTAGATGGACCCTCTGCATACAATTTAAGCACTTACGTAAACTTCGTCATAATGTGGACTATGTTCAAGAAAACTTCAACGTCCCTCTAACTTTGTCTAAAAATAAGTATTTCCTGTCATGGATGGCAACAGCTTTAATAATGTATTTTGGTGTTGGCGTAATCTGTACATTTGAAATTAATAAAAGCGGATTTTATTTAATGATATTTAAAACTCAAGAGGTTAAATCAATTTATAATGTAATGTTTATAGCATTTTACTCAGTGACCATTGTCATTTTTATTCTCCTTCCTCAAACACTTTTCGCAATGCTGTTCTTTTATATATGCCATCAACTGAAAATAGCTGTTTTGAATGTCAAGAACTTAATAACATCTAAGGCTGAGAGAGATTTTAACAAAGCATTGATCGATTATGCATCCCTTAAGAAGGTGATTGCTAAATTCGATTCCAAACTGTCTCTCTTAGTGTTCACTTCAACTCTTTATGATGCTTGTGTCACATATTTTGGAATAACAATTATAGTGTACCAAGACCATTTTAAAAGCCCTTTCCAAACTTTAAGCATATGTTTGCTGCTAATTCCCACTATAATGGCATATTTTTTAATGGCGGGATCTGCTTCCTTAGTATACGAGGCTTCGCTTACCACGTGTATGGCAACACAAAACTTGTTTCAGGTGAAAATGGGTCGCTTATCAACAACTGAGAATGCATTATTATCATCAGTTGAGAAACCTTTATTTTTAACAGCGTGGAAAATAGTACCTGTCAACAGAAGTTATATGTTAACAACCATTGGAACCATATTTACTTATTGTCTTTTATTGGATAACATTAGCTCAACCTAAGATCTTAATTCCAGTTTGCAGCTGTATCAAGGTTATTTATGTACTGAGATTGTTTCCATTTCTCATTAAGAATTAGGTTGTTTCTTCTGTTTCGCTTTACAAACTCACGAAATCAGTTTTCACACAGTATCAGTAACTATCTATCAGTATTTAGTGTTTTCAGTATCAGTATCTATCTATAAGTATCAGTGTATTCAGTATCATTATCTATCTATCAGATCAGTGAATTCAGTATCTATCGATCAGTATTGGTACATTCAGCATCTATCAGTATCAGTGTATTAAGTACCAGTATTTATCGATTGTATCAATCTATCAATCAATATCTTTCTATCAGTATCAGTGCATTCAGTATCGGTAATCAGCTTTCATCTTTCAGTGTCTTTAAAAAGATTTCAAAAATTTTCTTTCCTAACATGCAGTGGGAAACAGTTTCATTACTATATATTGTTTTAAAAATATGAATTAAAAAAATGCTATAATAACTATATCTTTATTGATTTTTGGTATTTTTTCTGTTCAAATGGTTTAATATTCAATGCTTATATTTGTCCCATGTAGCTTGGACATAAAAAAAGTCATCTCGTATTTTTTTTAAAAAGAAAATTTCTTCTAACTATTCTTCAACATCTTATTGGGCAATTTTAATTCAATATTAATGTATGGATTATAATAACTTAGAAAAAATTTACATATGTACAATAAACTTCCTATTATCCGTGAAATCACGAAACTAGATATAGCAATTACTATTTTAAAATTTTATTAATTAATGAATTTTTAAAAATTTAAATCTTCCCTGGTGATTTAAACTAGCCATAATGTGAATGTTTCGTCTTGTTTTTTTCATTTTGCTTTTTCTTTGGTTCTATTGTCAACATATTAATGGCTTGAATCATTGGAAAACGGCTTCTCAAGCCGATGTTTTTGCCCTTACATAAGAAATCATTTTATGAACAAAATGAATTTCGAAACTATTCTTAAATATTCTATGGTGAACTTCGCCTTGTATGCTGATGCTCGAAAAATGCGAACTGAAGGCAGGCAGGAAATTCGTCAACAAATCGTATTGACGACGCCGTCTCAACCGGATATCGTAATGAAGTATGTGCGATGTAGATGAAACGTTATCAGACGTCATGGATATTTTAAACCAATAAGAATTGCAATAAAGTGATGAAGTCATGATCTCAACTGGAACGTAAGAAACAACCACTTTATGAATAAAAAAAACTCAATAAAAATTTTCTAAATGCAAATTAACAGAATGTTTTTCTAATGACTTTACTAAAATGTAAATCTATAATTGTAATAAATATGAATGATTTTACTATTCCTCAAATGATAAATATGTTTCGGTTCATAATGACGTTTTCTATAGTGTGTATCAGTTTTTACACGTGTATTTGTGCTCATTTTTCTCTTTTTTATAATTTTATAGACTAATTTAATTCCCCTTATAAGTTTAATGCATATGGCAACTTGCAATTATATAAAAATAAAAATATTCCTTTTCTGGTATTCAGAACTTAATGTGGTTGCAAAATAAAGGTAAGAAAAAAGGTAATTATTACGTAGCACAAAAGTCACTTTACCTAGATATTTGACATGAAAAATTTTCATTTAAATTTATTATTTGTGCCCGTTTTCACAACTGTTATTTATATCTGCTTGGAGAATGGTGAGAAAGTACAAATTTTTAAAGTATTGTCTTCAATTAAAATTTTTAAAAATTTCTAATTTATTATTTGCGCTTTTATGACAACAAAATACAGGAGTGTTATCTTTCTAACCAATGAAAATGAAACTGGGATGGATGAAGTCTACACAAATTGAAAAACCTCTTGATATTAATTTCTTAACACAAATTATTTGCGTGTAATTTTAATGTCAGCTGTATACAAATCAAATAAATCAAACTTGTCATACATGTGAATAACTATAGGATAGAATTAAGATTGATATTATCGAATAGAATAGACGTAAGATTAACTATCATTTAAATTTGCAGGTTTGAAAAAAAATGAATAATAAAAAGCGATTAATATTCATCAACATACGTTTATTTTGGAAGCTCTGAAATGAAAAGGCATTTCTAATGCACTTAATGTCCAAAAAATACTGATAAATAAAACGGCTTTGATTAGTCTTGAATGCAATCTTGGGAATTTTAAATTGTCTGTTGGTCCTTTAACACGAATTTAAAATCAGAAAAACTATGAGATGTTGGGTACGCCTAGCCCCAGCACGATTAATAAAAAGGGATATTACTTATATCTGTTTAAAATATCTCAGACAAATATAAAACATCCAAAATTTGTGTTAATATTGCGCTATTTACGAGTATTCAATGTTACAAACAGCATTTCTAGTGATTTGATGACTTAGCAACCTTTTAGCGAGATTCTTGGCAACCATTTGGCGAAAAATAGAGATATCTGAAAATTTTCATCACCAAAGCTCTAGAACCAAAAAGATGGCAGGTTGGCGCTTACGACAAATCGCAGCTGACAACACCTGGACGCGTTCACAGAGCACCGGCTGTGATGGAGATGGTTGGAATAAGGAACTGTGGAACGTTTGCAAGATACCGGTTCAGCCAGAGTGACGTCAGCATTGACGCCCCCGACGGTGACGGCCCCACAAAGCACGTCTATCGAAATTCTGCAGCATTTGCAAGACACTTTGTAGGCTCCCATAGCAAACAGAATCATTTGACGTCGATTGGTTGCTAGTGGCCTGCACTCATGGCGTCAATTAAGAAGACTGCCATTGACTCCACAGCATAGACGCCAACTTTTAGAACTGTCCGGATTGGAGCAATGTGGACGACGGAGTGGCACATGTTCGTCATCCGATGAAACACGCCACTATTTCTTCTGTGATAGTCGCAACGTACGAGTATGTTGTCAATGTGGAGGCATATCCAATCCTGCATCAATAGTATAACGCCTCACCGCAACAATGCTTGATCATTGTTCGAAGCACGCTTCAGTAGAATTCCATGTCACCTCTAGTATGTATTCAAGGTACTATGACAGCCCAACGTTACGTGGATGATGTGCTTCGGCCGGTAAAACACCCTACTTCAGAGAATGCCCAATACCCTTTATCGGCAAGATAACGCCGCCCTTGCAAGGTGTACAGCTGCTACCCTGGCCACCATGCTCGCCAGATCTCTCACCAATCCAAAACGTTGGAGATATGATTGGACGCTATTTGCATAGCTTGCTACTGCCTCCCAAAGAACACTCACTTTGGCAAATGGTTGACAGGGAATGGAGAGCCATTTATCTGGACGCCATCACTTGTGTCATTGATTCTGAACGTGTTGCTTCGTGTATCGCCGGCCACGGTGTTCCTATAACCTACTGACCCGACTCTGTTCTCGCTCTGTGTTATGCACATCATTTCAAAATGCATATCACTTATTGTTCTTTGTTGTCTCTCTCTGTTTACCGAGTTTCGTCAATTTCTTATAACTCCTTCTTGATATTGCATTTTCAATGTCGGGCAATGTATTTTGAATGTTAAATTCCTTAAGAATTTCATTTTTTTCTATTATAATGATAAATATAATTATATAATATAAAAAAATTTTATTCTATTATTTTGTTCTGCTCTACACCAAAAAGTTTAAGTGTAAAAATTTAAAATTTGATTTAAATAGTTTTCTCTTATTGTTAAAAATAATGAATATTCTGAATTCGTATGTATTTTTATAAAACTTAAAAATTTGGATTGCAGATTCTTACTGTCTCATATACAGCACACAAAAACACTATAACTATTTTTCAAATTGACAATATACAAAAATCAATAATACAATCAATAATATAATTTTACAGAAATCAACATCAACTCGGAGAAATACATGAAATAAATTTTCACATCAAGAAATAAAAGTAATTTTAAAATATAAAAAATATTTACTGTATCAAGGATTTTAAATTCATGACACATTGAAAATAAATATAAAGAATTACTGGTCGATACAATCTGTTCAAAATTAAAAGTAATACAATAAAAAAAATTGTGTTAAATAAAACATTTAAATAAATTAATAAAACATTTAAATAAAAAATATTTATATTAAATAAATAAAAAAACTGAGTGAATCCTGAAACTATTTATAGAAAACTGGCTTCGAATATATTATCATTACAATAAACAGGTTTTTAAAATTAAAAGAAGAAAAAAATTAATTTTGTTGCAAAATTTGTGATTAGTTTCTTTGTTAAGAAAATGAAAGTTTTAGAGAAAGATGTATCCGAATTTTTTTGCTGTCTTTTTTATAAAATAATTTATGCAATGTTTTGCTTTACATAAATTGATTTATGATAATCTATTATTCTATTAAATGGAACCTCCTTTTGATCCTTTCTAGATTCTCAGACAAAGATATTTAAATGATACTTATAACAATATAATTGTAAATGTCATTAAATAATTTAATTTTTTTATGACATATCATATTTAATCACTAATTCTTTATTAGTGCTCATCTGCATATTTTTTTTTTCTTCGAGGAAAAATATTTTACTTCAGAATGTTACAAAATCATTTTGTTTAAAAAATGCTATATATAAGAGTTCGTTTTTGCTTGAAAAAAATTAACTTAGAAAGCAAAAATCATTTTTACTTTAAAGATGTACTCAAAGTAAGCTATTTAAGTGGTACACGTGTGATATTAATTGTAAATGTTATTAAATAATTTAAATTTTTTTATATAATATCATTTTTATTCACTGACTTAGTAATAAGGCTCAATTGCAGCACATTTCTATTCTTCGAGGGGAAGTATTATATAATTGTAAATGTCATTAAATAGTTTTAAAGTTTCATCTACGATTAGTTTCTATGTATCATCATTTTTAATCACTGACTCTACTTTAGTGCTTGATTACAGCACATTTTTCATCCGAGAAATTTTACTTAAGAAAATCATGCAGATTCATTTTATTTGGAAAACATTTTGTACGAGATTTCATTTTTATTATGTATAAGATTACTAGTTATCAAAAATATGAAAAAAAAAACTCTAGTGTTCTCAATTTTATTTCATGAAAAATTTTTAAGAAATCGAGGAGATTGTGAATTTTTTATTTGAAGGTAAATCTTTTAACATCAATCACTAAGTAAACTCATGTTCAGTACAAAATAAATAAAGGGAGGTATATTTTGCTAAATATATTATCTAAAAAAGTTTATAAACGTATACTTATTATAAATTCCTCTTTAGGACATGGACGATATTGTGTAAACATTTTAAAAATGATAAATTATTCGTCAGGAACTCATTTTCAGTTTGATAAATTTGGTCAAAATATGTGCTTCACTTTGATAGTAAAATTTGCTTTATTTGTTTTTAAGCCAGGACCGTGAGTTATTTTTAGTATTAATCCATCAATGAAGTAATCTGGTTAATAGTTAGCTGGGTGAGGCCCAATTTGCTGAAGGTTAAGTAATGTCATATTTATGGTGTATTTATCCCTTTGGGAAATGTATGTGTGTGTAAGAAATGCGTTAAGCCATTTATGAGCCAGAAATTAATAATAACCCAACTTATATTTTGTTGATTGCCAATTCCTAATTAGTTCATGTTATTCCTTAATATATAAAAAAGTTTATTTATTATTTCCAGTTCATAATTTAAACAATGAATTACATACTTCCAATTTTGATGGCTTGCTTTTATTACGTGCGTTTCTTGGTGCTTATGTCCACAGATCTAAGCTGGCTTACTGTGTGAAAACTTTCATAATTTTGAAATGGAGTCAATTAACGATGTTGACTCCTGAACTGGCATCTCTCCCTGTTCTACAACAATCTATAATCGTTAAACTTCACTGAAATATCAGTATGAATAGGCCTTTTCACAATAATTGTCTGCATCTGAAGAAAGTATCGGATTCGCAATTTTCGGAGCACTAGAATGAAGGAAAAGGATGGAGTGTCCTGGTTGTTAGAATGTTATCGAAAGGCAGGAAACTCGAATAACAACCCGATTGAAGAACCATCGTTTTCCTTAATGGCGGCTGGGGCACATTAAATATATAACTGTTGCAATGTCCTCCGTACGAAATGATATTTTGTGAGTTCCAGTCTAAGACTGGATGTCTTCTGCTTAGTCCTCATTCCTAAATTATGAAGACTCTCTTCCGGTTCTTCGATTACACACCCATTGGATGCTCCTCTATATAAGGTGCCATTGCTGGATACCTTCCCATGTCGGTCCAGAGGGAAGTAAAACTTAGACACCTTGGCCAAGACGGGAGCTCAAGAGCTTTCTGAACCGTTGGCATCTCTCACCTTTTTATAAATATTTTCAAGCGTAAAAAGTAGAGTTAAGACCACATGGATTGTATCTCCAGACCACCAATGGTATCAGTGTTCTCGTCCGTTAAGCTCACTGCTTTAAAAGCCGGGGGAAATTACACACGCCCGCTTTTGAAGTGGTCACCTCAGACTATTAAAATTTTCTGAGGGCTCCAAAATTTTCAAGGTCTGTACCAACTGTTTCGTTGAATAAGCTACACCAGAACACATCCTTGAGAGCCTGGGGCTATCCAAACAAGATTTATACGACGATCCTTTAATTGTGCTAGATTTTTTGGGTGTGTTTCACGTTATGAACCTAGTCTAGCTCTGCTTGCCAAAGGGAACATGCAATAACAATAATTTCTGCTCTTTGTAGTGCTAAAAGATGGAAATTCTAGTATACCCGGGCATTATACAACAACAATATTAGACAAATACGATACATGTTTTCAACAGATTATCGCATTCGGTTTCAAATTAGGAGTACTCAAATATTAGATGTTTAGTGAGACTAAAACTTATGGATAATTTTCGTGATATTTCTTCAAACTGAACTCACACTTTTATTTTTAAAACACCAAGAAGTATATTTCATTTTTATATCACTGAACATTATACAGTTGATCAATATAAATGCAGTCTTTGAGAATTTCTTATTTTACCTACATTTTTGCTGTCACTCTGTGTCTTCTCTGCATTCGCAGTTCCATCCGTACTCCCAAGAGCTCGTCAGGGGAAAGCGGTACTTTTCAGCTGGGGATTTCAGATACCGATGATTCAGATACATTGTTCTTCCTTCACCATCATGACTTAAACCTGAAAATGCATCGCATAGTCAGTTTAAAATTCCCCAAATGATGCAGCAATAAAATGCGCAAACTTTTCCACGCATAGATTATCTAAACTTAATTTAGTGTCTCTTCGTTTTACACTTGTAAAAGAGGTTTCTTTAGAATTACAGAAATTTAATATATTAACCATATAGTGGTTGTTTCTTTCGTTAGAGTTGAGATCATGACTAGACCATTATATTATAATTCTCATTGGTTTAAAATATCCATGACATCAGGTAACGTTTCATCTACGTCACACCGTATTGAGACGGCGTCGTACAAGGGATTTGTCGTTGAATTTGCTATCTCTCTTTAAATTACATTCTTTGAGAGGAAGCAAACAAGGAGAGGCTGACCATCGAATATCTGAGTTTCATCGGTGATAGGAAAAAATCCATTCATGATATTTACGAACAGAGAGTAAAGAAGTATTTTTAATTATAACTTTTTCCATTTGTAAAAGGTTCCAAAATCATGAAAATTATCTGTTGTTCTAAATGAACAGTTTTAAAATTTTTAGCGATATTGCGTCCAAAATTGAACGCATTGAAAATAGAGCAAGAGAAAAAGCAAAATGAAAAAGGCAAGACAAAATATCCACTTTATGGTTAGTTTACATTGACAAGGAAAATTATATATTTTTTTTCTTGAATATAAGACAATTTTAATTACGTTAAAATTTATTATTAGAATAATGTTTATCCTTTAATATCAAAAAATTAACTATATTCGTTGAAAAAATTAACTAAAATTGTTGAAATTTAATATCAAATTAAAACTTTTTATTACAAAATTACGCAATTTGACATTAACAGTAATATTAAATTACACGATAATGTATATAAATAATCAGATAATTATTCTGATATTATTTTTAAGATTTTACTATCTCATATGGTTTGTTTAGATCGAATTACATGAAAAATGTAAGTACTTATTGATAATTAATTTCTGATATTGTTTAAGCAATTAAATTAAAATTACTGCTTTTGCAGATTTATTGCCCAATGAAAAGCATAAATACATGTGTTAAAATTAATGTCCTTAGGAAAAAATGTTTATTTATTCTCTTATATTAAAAAATATTATTCTACTTCTAAACTCTAATACTTCTTGTAAGTAAGATAACGAAAGTTTGACAATAAGAAGAAGAAATTTCATTGCAATTTAAGGAACACATGAAGAAACATATTTTTAGTTGATAAAATGTTTTAGTTCACAAAGTTTTGAATTTCTGAATCATTAAGTTATAGATTTTAGTTGATTTATTCTCTATTAAGATAGAAATCCTTAAAAAATTTGTTTTCATTCTTTCCTTATTTAATTTCTTTCTTTCAAATTACATTAAAATTTATTGCCACTGACTAGAATATTTGACAGTAAATGAGCAAAATATTCGTTCAAATTCCTCATCATCAGTGAAATTATAAATTAAAGAATACATTTCAATGAAAATTAGGAATTTTAATGAGTTTCTTACTGCTTTCTTGTTACTGCATTGGATCAATAGCTTTATAAAAAAGATTGCTGATTTTATGCTATTCGATAAGGGCAATTACTGAGACTACTAGGTAAGTAAATCTACGTTAATGATCAGTTTTTTTTTCTTGATTAAACCGATAAAAATGGAAGAGTACAATTTTAAATTATAAGATATTTTAATTGGGATTTTTTAACTATAAATTTAACTACATGTGAAAAGAATTAAAAATAAATTGGATTGATGTAAATATTGATAAAAATATAAAAATAAATTATTATTTATTGAATAAACATAAACCATTTTTGACTTAATATACAAGCGAATTCATCGCACTACGTAATGATATTCTTCAATACATATCAACTGAAATAACCTTCTCCATTTTATAATACGTATTCCTCTCCAAAAATACTCGCTAACTAAACAATATTAATTGCGTTTTCTTCTCTCAGTTTCTTATAATTACTTTTCAACACTGCTACTTACATCCCTAAATATCACCAAAAAATTTCTGGTACTAGTAGGATATATCTCCCACTTGAGAATCTATGTTACTTTTTTTCATCGCCAAGCTAAACTCATGTTTTTGAATATAGTCGCATAGTACGGCGAATTGAAACGCTTAGCAAAAATTTCAAACGTTGTTGCCACATAAAAAATCATACATAAGACGCAAAAATGACGTCAAACACCAGAAAAAACCAAACCTGGCAACAAAAAAAATCGAAAAGTAGAAAAAACTCAAATTGGCAACACCAAAAGGAACATTATAATCGAAATAAAGAACGCCAGATTTAGCAAGAAGTCCCTTGGGGGAAATATCATACTTATAGAAAATTCCTTTTTTGAGACAAATTCGTACTTATGTATACATAATGACTCTGGGTATATATATTTACATTCTATAATAAAATGCATTGTGACTTATTAAAGTAAGATTAAAATTATTAAATCTACTATGCAAGTTACACATATTTTTTTACACATTGTAAGAATACATTAATCTTAGAGTGTATGAAAATATATTTGAGACCTGGGCAGTCAGTTAGTAAACTTATTTAACAATTCAAGTGGAAGGTATATATAACTAGCTTTAGACCTTTTCTTTCGGATTAATATGATCATCAAGATCACTATAAAGATTCCAGAAGAAATCTAATCAAAGATTCTTGTACAAGAAAAACAACTTTGTGAATAGGCATATTGCTCATTACCAGGTACAAAGAAATTAAATGTTAAAACTATTTACATTAAGATCCCCAAGACGTTGTGGTGCCTGAATTCTGAGAACATAAGCGTCATTTCATCAATTCTAAAATGTCATTGTTATTAACAAAAAAGTAAAATTGTAGCTGGAGTCTTCGTGATTTTGAAGCAGAGACCAAGCAGATGGCTCCCAATACTTGACCATCCACCGCCAAAGGTATCATTTCACTTGGAGGACATGCCCAGTTTTAATGTGCCCCATCTGATTAGTGAACACAACGGATTCTTCGTTTAAGTCAGGATTCGAACTCATTTCCTTCTGATAATGAGAGCGACGCACTAACCAACCAGGCCACAGCCTAAAGTCTCTCATTGAACATATAAAAAGTTTGATTTTCTTACATTTTTTTTTACTGTATATACTACTGAAGCATGATTTTTATATCTTTAAAATATATAATTAGTAATCTTGCTATTAAAGCAGATTCTATTAAAAATGCATAAGCTTACATTGTCATTGTTGATTTATACTTTTTTTAAAAAAGAAACATCTATCATAAATTATCTGACAGCATAGCAGCCAACTACTGATTTTATCGGGAGATTCCTGATTTTTCATCAGTTCTCCCGATTTCCCGATAATACATGAAAATCTACTAATTTTTGTCAATTCAGTGAAAAATTTTAAAACAGCCGAAATTTTGTCACAAAAAAGTCTATCGAGTTGTTTTAGGAGCTTAAATAGTCAACAGATGCCGCATTAATATCTACACACACACACATATTATTTTTTAAACATGTTCCTCTGAGTTTCGAGCCTGGCATGGGAGGGGGACGATGTAACCACTAGGCTGCTAAGACTCATAAGGGTCGGCAGTCATATAATTAAAATCCAGAGCTGATACCGGGTACCTGTTTACATAAGCAGTTTAATTAGGAGGAATGTTACTAGTAATTTAATTACAAAAATATTTCCGTCTAACAAAGAAATTGTCACTGAATTAAATTTATTTTGTAATGTATTTTATATTTTTTTGTAATTTTATAAGTTTAATATTTATAAATTGCAGAAGTGTAGTAAAAGCTGCAATATAAATAACTTCGGACATAAACATTGATGTTTATTTTTTTAAATGAAGTATATTCTTTTATCTTTTATAGTTCCTTTATAGGTTGATGAATATTTTATTAAAATATTAAGAAATACAAAATATGTTTACCATATATCATTCTCAGAATGTATAATCTAAAGAGTAAAATCGTCTTTTTGTGGTACTACTGTTTTAAATATTCTTTTTCAAGCAAAAATGTCGCTAGTAGTGTCTCCTGATTTTTTTCCCTCAAAATCAGTAGAATCCCTGATTTCTTTTTCCTCCAAGGTTGGCAGGTATGTGACAGTATACAATTTTTTAAACCTATTGAAAGTTTAAAAGAATATTTTAATATACCTTGATGAAGAAGCTTTTTACTCTCGCTGGAAACCCGCTTCATTACCTCTGGAGGATGAGTCACTCGAGGTATTGTGTCAGTTGCGATCACTTTGACTGTTGGCCACGATCGTTCTTCTTCAGACGGCAATTGGTGTTTGCACTCGGCATCTCGCAAATAAAGTTTAGCTTCAAAATGACATTCGCTGTCCTCATCCGACTCATAATCACTGCTTATACCTGTTCGTGGCTTAAAGTACTTTCCATATTTAAGATCCCAGTTCTTCCTAGACTGAATTGTTGAAGCATGTAACTTTAAATTAATTTAGCGTAACTGTACAAATTTAAAACATTTTACTGATTTATTTTCTCATTAAGGTATTGATAAATTAAAAATTTATTAATTTCTGGCTTTTAAAGGTAGTTACTAAAATTAGATTCACCAAAATATGTTGCGTTTCAATAATTTGTACTTGTAGACTCAAATGAAATCTTTGTTAGAATAGAGTCGTTAAAATTATATTCATTATGTTCAAAGTTCATCTAATCTATTTCTACTAATCATATCTGAATTATTTGTTGTTGAAATTGAGATGTCAGTTGAAATAATAATAATATGAAATTCCATCAACGAGAAAGTTAAGAATAATCCAAATTTAAAAATAAAATAAAGGCAGAAAAATGTTTATTTCTCAATCACAAAATTTTCAATTTATTTACATCGTTGATTAATAAAATGATAAAACATGACAAATTTATGTTAGCTACACGAGAGGTAATATTTTCCTCGTAAAGTTAATTCATTAACAATGTTTTCACATACTTTATAGCATGAGAAGTTTCACCAATATTCCATGAACACTTTGGAAACCAAACAGTCTCTCTTTTCAACCAGTCAGATCAACACTGTCAGCAGAGAGTAAGCTGCTCCCCCCCCCCCATACACACATCATCATCTTTAACAGTACATCTGACAAGTAATTTAATTACATCCTTTCCGATTCAGCCAGAAGAGAGTGAAAATCATCATGATGACTATCCAAAACATAAAGAAAAATCAAGTCGTTTAGATATATATCTTATCGCTGCACAACATATCTCTTTTAAAGATATAATTTTAAAATTTTGTGCAGAAATGTACTTATTGTTCAAATCGATAATCATAATAAGCTGCTGTTTAAGCTTGAGCAAATTAAACTCATAATTGAGCATGAATAACACTATAAAATCTGGCAAGTGAGGTTTCCTTCACTCACATTGAATCAGTTATATATATAATTTTATCTTTCCTTTGTATTTTAATTCTTCTGCTTTAAAAACACAGTATTTCTTTATATGTCTTGGCTACCTCCACTTCATCCAATTTCCAGTGTTGGTTATGCATGGTAAATCCTTTCCGATCCTTAACCTTCTAGACATTCGCTCACTCATTTACTTATGATTATCATTCTTATGATTTATCATTCTTCACACACTCATTTTATTTATGATATTCAATAATTACGCATTAGCGTCATTGCAATTTCTTAAGCCGAAATAATTTCAAATAAAATTATAAGTAGTTGTTGTCGTATTCCAGCAAGGCTGGCATTATGGGGTACGCTACTCCACTTTACCAACTGAACCATAGTTCGGTGAGAAGTATGATTTCATCAGTACACACATGCCATAGGCATCCGCTCATAGAGTAGACAACTATTTACAACCCATTCATACAAGAAAAGGACAAAGAAAGTATAGACAGAGAGAGAAAGGACATCCATGACCGAATCGGGATTCGAACTCAAGACATCCCAATCCGCAGCCAGGCAAGTTGATCACTAGACTAGTTGGGCGGCTCATATCAGTAGTAAATTTTCTTTTTCTAATTATAAATAATTTTTTAATTAGAAAAATGCTAATTATAGGTAATGCGCTAATTCTACTTAAATATGAGAGCAAAAACTGACTGCTTTGAGGCTATTGACGAATGTACCTGATATTCTTGAAGCGAAGTATTTTTGTGGAGAAAGGCAAGGGTTTTTGGTACGGTAAGAGTGGGTTCTATATCAGAACCAATAGAAGACCATTGCCCTAAGAAAGCCCATTAAAAACTCCTTTGTTCCCAAGATCCTTTTTCTTATGTAGCATGGAGAGAAGAGAGAGGCTCATGTACCGAAGGGATCAATTTATTGTGGTTTGAAATTATGAGGCGTTTTCCTTTGTTTAATGGCTTCACTCGATAGAAATAAGCATCCAAAAACATGCAGTAATAAACTTCTTCACAATTTTCTGGGTTGTGGTAGCTCAGTAATAAAGGAATCGGCCTTCCATCCGGAAGAACTGGGTTCAATGCCCAATGTTGCCAAAGACACACCGAGTACATGCGATATACGGGATCGTTAAATCTATGGAATCGAAAATACTGTGGTCACTCATTAAGCATGGGTTTGATAGTCTGGAAAGACATCCTTCTTTCTCCAAATCAATATCAAAATTTAGGTAGTGGGTCCTCTGGTGGTACCATCTATCGGAGGCGTTTAGATCAATGTTGTACTTTCACCTTTGTGGTGCTCTGTTTAAACGAAAGAATCACCCTACTGACTTAAATTGACACAGCCACGACACGGCGAATTTGGCTTGTTCAAGTTTCATAAGTAACAACAACAACCCAATTTTCTAAACACAAGATATTCACTTTTCATATTTTATCGATTAAATCTCTATATATAACTCTATTAAAGTTATTTGGATTATTCTATATGAAATTATAATATAAATCAAGCCCTCTAATATTTCTTTTTAAATTAAAAATCCAAAATATTCTAAGATTTTATTTTATAATAGAAAAATCAGCAACTAGATTATAAAATCAGCAGCATAACTGCAGTTACACTACATGGTAGGCAAACAGATTTGCTCCAAATCCTTAAACAATTCTAATTAAAAATCTCCAAAACATTTATGTTGCCAGTCCAAAAATAGCATTGGATTAATGACATTTATAAACTCATTCTATTTAAAAAAAATCAAGTATTCAGTAAAGAAGCTGCATTATTAGAATGCTATTTTTGGTCATGGTTTAGCAACAGTTTAGAAATGAGTATTTCTTTCCAATGTGTTATATAACTTTTTTATTTATGTATTTTCATTTGGTTTCTGGAATAACGTAAAATCTTTTTTTATGAAATTTAAAATTTCTTTCCAGCTATAACTTCTCACCTTTCTCCCAAGATGGAAGTATTTGGAAACATCATTATAGAACAAAAAATGGAGTGCGGTGTAAAATCAGATACCACTAGGTTCGGCGAAACATTTTAGGGATAAACTTTAATTCCTGGTAACCCTATTTTTGTATAGCTTTTATGTAGCGGCTATCTTGTAAATCACATCTTAGCGTCAAAAAAATCGACAAAAAAATCAAGAGGAGTAAAATCCTAGTATCCGTAACCCATTTGGCTCCATTTTCAAATATGTCGCCTATGATCAAGTTGAGCTATTCCTAATCATCAACATACTAGAGCGTTTCATAATTTAAAAAAAATCTCAAAATAGCAATACATAAACATACAATCTGAATTTTAATCTCGCCAAATCTATCGCGTTGCGAATACTAGGATTAAGCCTCAACAAGCACTCGATTGTAAGCTTTTACCAGAAAATGATTTAGCGATAGGACTCTTATCATAAGCTTACAATCTGCAATGAACTTAAAATTTATTTCAAATCATTCAGTTTATATTATTTTATTAAGTTAAAAACAAACGCATTTAACTGTTGTATGCAAGTAACTTATTAAAACACTCACATGATTTTCTTTTATAATTGCTTCGGTAAAAGCTTTTTGAAATTTGGGATCAAATATTTTATCTCTTGCCATGTGAGGGTTACTTCTTTTAATCAATCAAACAGAATATTTCAATATTTTCAAACATTATTAAAGAACTTTTACTTTAAAAAAAATCACTGAATTTCTTTTTATGAAATGAAGTTAGAGATAATAAATTGATTTAACTTATTTCACATAATTTCTTTAATTTGATTAAATGGAACTGAAACTAAATACTGTTTGATTAATTGATGAATTTGACTACAATTCCATGCATATATTTTAGCTTACATGACTTCAATAAAACTTGCCACGTCACAAATTTTTAAATGAAGTGGTCAACTCCTGAGCTTGTACCTTTCCTCAGAAATACTTTAAATCAGCATTGATTCCATTAGTTCCACTGAAACTTTAGCAGTGATCGGGTAATGAGACATTATTGAATTTATTAATTGGATAATGGGAAATTGATAAAGAGCTAAGAAGTAATCAATCAAGTTATATGATTACCAAGAACTTATCAATCAAGTTATTACACCGATGATGACTAATTTTCATAGGGAATATTTCTCGTCTATCAAAATACTGATGCAATATTTGACCTCGATGCTTATCTTGAAACTTGCTTTTATAGTGGGTTATTATAAATTTCAGGGTAAAATCCCAGCAAAGCCCACTCCCTTGGAGACAAAGTTAAATAAAGCGGCAAGCCAGAGCGAATAAAAGTTTGGTTTATCATATCTAATGTATCGAAACATGGTTACCAAGATTGGCAGAAACCACAATTATCACCTAACAAAATCATTCGTGGTAAGGGTGTGGGCTTTACTGCTATCCAACCAATTTCAGCTTAACATAAATTTCATTACTAGTTCTTATGAGGGTGTATTACACTCAAACAATGCAGATTTCTCTAGGGAAGTTTAGTAGCATACATGATTACAAACGTTGACGTGAATTAGATTTAGTGAAGTAATACGCACATACAGAATGAGAAGAAAATTACATGCAATGAAGTTAAGTTTGATTAAATTATTACGATAAGTTTCCGGCTACCTTTGCTGCGACAGAAGTCGCAAATCACAACGAGAAGTTGGCTAAACATAACTCCTATATCCAATCACTTGGTAATTGTGGATAAAAACCAAGTGAAGATATCAACCCTTGAGTTCCTTCGCTCTTCACTATGTCTACTCATCAGTAGGACAATAAACCCTGATGGTGGGCTTTGTCTCCAAGTTTATTCTGAAGAAAGAAGGCAGAATTTTTTAAGTGAAATGCGTATATAAGCACGACGGCTTTTGACTAGGACAGTCTTGAAAGACTATAACAGTCTTCTTTACCAAACATTCGCGGTCTGCTTGAGATGAAAGTTGTTGCCTTATTCCTCCTGAACTATCCACATACTAGACTAAGTACTTGAGCCAATGAATCTTCAAAAAATCCTATTCAAAAAGAAGACTGTTTAAAAATGTAAAACAAGAGCAATCCAACTATATTTTAATTATTTTTCTACCATTTATTTATAGCCATTTAGTATCATTTTACGATCTAAATCTAATTCAGTTGCTTTTACAAATTGATGGTCTGTAGTGCAATCAATGACAATCAATTTAAACCTATTAATTTCGTAATGTCCGCATCAGTTGCCTGCTATATTGTATGTGATAACCAAATAGTTTCAGGAAATAAATGTATTCAGGGGGTAGATTTCTCAAATGCTGATCCCTGTAAGTTATATTTGACTTGGAGATAGAGTGGCATAATTGATTTGTTTCTCTTAAACTGATTCAAAGTCTTGCTTCTTCAATTTGTTGTCGCATTAAAGACAACAAATTGAATATGGAAATTGATGACATTGTAATAGAACTCAAGGTACTTGATTTGCGGCTAAAAATCGGTATCTATCATTAGAGATACAAGAATAATTCATTTTTAGACGTCAGTATTAAAGAACAGAATCTATTTTTTCCTAATTTATTCAACTATATTGCACATTTTTGAAATAAGGAGGACATGCTAATGTCAACTTTAAAATGCTTTGGCTCAGTTAAAGCCTTTACACAATTTTCAGCACCTTAATGATGATCTGCGTTTAAGCAACTCGAGGTCAACACTTTAGCTCATACCCTTCTCTTCCTATCGCAGCAGAGATGCGTGTATATGTGTGCGTATATATATATATGTATATATATATATAATTACAATACTTCGATCACTTATTTAATGAAATTAATTTGATATCTTGAATATTTTATATTTTATTTATCAAAGACTTGTATTCTTAGGATATATTTCAGCAAAAATCTTTTCAAGTTTCTTTTAAATAAATTTTTAATTCAAGTTTCTCTTGAATGTTAAATTAAAGGAATACTTCTATAAAATTTATTCGGTCGCATTTCATTTTTATTAATTTTTACTAAGAAAAATATATTTTACAAGAAATGAGAACTACTATAATATTTTCAAAATAAGTCATTGATCTGTATTTTCATATATATAACACATCAATGAATAAATAATAGATTCAATGAAGGTCTAGAATGTAAATGACTCTCTCAAATAACAAGTTATAAAACTTCATAACATTTTTTTTTTTTTTTTTTTTTTTGGTTACCAGTAAGGAAATATATGATAGTATAAATACTTAATTATATTAATTAAGAGGGGTTTGCAAAACATCAAAATTATTTACTAATTTATGTGTTCAAATAGGACTCGTTGAAACCACTATATCATTTATAGTTTCTTCATACTAATTCGCTTACTATACTAGGTGTATTTACACTTAATGGATAAATTCCAAGATATTTGCTTAAAAGTATTAAAAAACATTTTACATTTGTAGATAATACTTTTCCAAGCTTAGGAGTAACATTTAGTTTGAACATTTTTACAATTATCACAGACATGATTTATTTCAAATTTTGTCTTAATTAAAGAGAGTCACTATTCACATAATCATAATTCCCGTTACTGACTCTTTTATTTACTCGCTGACATCTGATTCTTACGAAATGTGTATTATTAATGAATTTTATTCATGTTTACATTCACGTGTGTATGATTATTGACATCAGCAGCATTGACTTGCAAATGCAAATGAAGCGCGAATTTTCCTGAAATATAAACATTCAAATATTTAGAATATAACTGTTTTAAAAAGTGAAGAATTGTTCCATACTATTGAGATTTGGAAGAAACTTTTATTTTCAACCATTAGAGTTTCAAAAAGAGGTGTTTCATTTCTGCAAAATACACTTTAGATGATAAAATTTAAAGGTGAAAAAGTTTCTATAAAGCTTATGAAATTACATGGGACTCAGAACTAACTGTGGTAAAGCATACTTCAATACCGATTCCTCTGGTTATAATTTAATTCCTAAAGACTCTGAAATATTAACAAGTTTGGGAGACTTTGATAATTTTCAAAAATTTCGATTCCCACCATGGAATTTTAATTTTTCAAAACACAGAGGCTTTAATGTGCCCATCAACTTAATATTTTTGTTTATAAAATCAACTATAAATAAATATAATGTAAATAAACTTCTGTGGGAAAGTGACAAATCTTTGATTACAAGCAGATTTGAGACAAGTAAAACGAAGGAATATTTGCATAATGAAAGCTTTTATTCAAAGAATAAACTCAATGAAATCCAAAAATTTGAAAATTTAAAATTATGTTGGATTTCTAGCGAAGAAAAATTTTTCTTGATAATTTTGAAGTCTCCAAGTATTTTAGTGATAAATGTAAGTAATGTCAATTTTTTCAATCTAAATTTTATCTTGTTTATAGAAGTTACTTATGATCTAGTACATTTTTATTTCTTAAGCGTTATATAATAAATGTAGTCACTTTATATTTTAGATATCTTTCAATATTTAACTCGTATTATGCCTTGTTTCTTATTATTAAAATAATTATAAAATTGGTCCGTTTTATTTATTGGAGAAATTTACTTTAAATTATGAGAAAGAACAACCAAATAAAGTAAGATATTAAGATACTATTCCATTATAATCCCTTAATCGATAATCAAAGCGATTGTAATAAAGAATTTCCGTCATAAATAAACAATGTCGTTTAAATACGTTTTGTCAATAAATGATAACTATTTAGTTTTTAAATACGTTTTGTCAATAAATGATAACTATTTAGTTTATAAAATGTTTATACTATTTTTAATAGTTTCTAAAAATGTAAATATTTTTAACTATACAGGGCGCAAATATCTACGACAATAATTGCAGTTTTTTCTATCCCGTTACAATGATTATCATACCGACATTAAATATAAAATTAGAAAACTTTAGCGTAAGTTCATTGTAGAAAATTTAAAATAACTTGGAGTTCATTATAGCCTTTACCAGGACTTGAATTGCTTACAAATTCTACAATTCTTTCGAAAAATGTTTTTACCAATTGTTCAATATAAACAGAAAATTCTACAAATTTAATAGTATTTTTAGATATTAACTAACAACCTTGATAGGTAAATTTTAAATAACTCTTCCACTTATTTTAACTAATTTTGATCCAAGCATGTTAATTCAATAAATTATTTGGCGTAGTTTTCTAAAAAAAGTCTAATATTTAAATAAATTTAAAAATACGATTGAATGTTTATTTTGTTTTCTTAAAATATAACAGATTTTTCCTACATACTTAACTGAAGGAACACTTTTCGAATTAAAATTCGGGCGATAAATCGTCTCTTTCTACCAATAAATATTTCTACAAATAAATTTCATACAATAAAACTATTTATAATAAGAATCACAAATATTTGATTATTCATGCATATTGCTATTTTATTATAATAATTATTTATAAAAGTAAAGTATAATTTAAAAAATTGAGCTAGGAAATTAATTCATACTTAGAACTTGTTTAAAATTCATTATCAACAAATCATGTCTTAAAAATTAAAAATATTTAGAGGAATAAATTTCTTCCGTAAATTAATGATTGAACTGATATCGCTTATGCCAACTTTTAATATTGTGTATCATATTTTTAAAAATGATTATTTGATCTATATATCACTTTTCAATGTTCTGATATTTCAATTCAAATATCAATAAAACCCAATTTCTTTGATTTTCGATGAGTGGTTTCATTTTTATTTATTAGCATCTTTTCTTTTGGACAAAATAAACGCAGCAAATTGCATGGTAAATAGTCCCAAGAGCAGATTGCAAAGTTCTTCATTCATTGAAAGTGCAGCTCAAAAATATTGAAAACAATAGCTCAGAATAAGCAGTGGATGTTCCCAAACTATCAGTGTGATAGATAATAGTTAAAGTTTGGTGAAAATACATTTGTGCACGCTCACAATAATTCATTTAAAAACATTTGACGCAATTAGCTGAATTTTGTAAAATACACTAATGACAATGGATAACTTTCAGAAAGCATTATCTAAACCCAAATATTTAGAGACCAATATTGTGATTTTCTTTGAAGTGTTCAAATTTAAGAATGTTGTCTAGAGAGGCGCTTCTAGAAATAACGATAGGCAATATCTGGTTAAAAAGAATGAGCAATTTTTTTCATTTTGGGAAAGCGTGAAACAATAGCCAAGAAATTTTATTCCTTGATGCCAATGAGGCGATAAAATGCATAATGCTGATACATTAGGTTTACTGGATCGGAATGTTTCTTTGCGTTTTTATGACATAACTTAAGTTTTATGACGTAATATAATTGCTTACAAGCGTGAAACTTGTTTTGGGCTCTATTAACCATTGAAGCATTTAATTAGTAGTTGGTTTTTATTTGATTAATATCTAGTGTTCGGTGAAAAAATTGGAAAACTCACCACACCCACACAGGATCCTGGGATTTTACTTCCAACGAATTCAAAGCATTTTCACACTTAGATTGCAAAGTTTCAGTATATAATGAAATAACTATTTGTGGAGACCCTTGCAGAATCCTTTTTTTTAGGTTTGAACCTAAGTGCTTGAAGTTCCGCTGTTTCTGGATTGTTGGTAATGATTTTTGTAGTTTACCATACAATTTTATTTGCTTTTGTCCTATATTTTAAGCTGGCCATAAATTTCAATATTTAAATAATAAAGAAGTTATTGTGGTAGGATTATTCCGAAAGATAGAACTTTTTTATAAGAAAAAAGTAATATTTCATAGCCTATTTTTTGGTTGATAGTTTGGAGAAAATGATTTTACCGACGAACCTCTAAAACAGGAAATACATTTTGTGGAGTACAGTGGTAACAAAGGGTACCATTCAAAAACGACTATCTAAATCTAAATCACCAGAGACGAATATTACGATCACCCCTAAAGTATTCAATATACAAGATGTTATCTAGAATGCTACTACTAATGAAGCTGGACAATGTGTCGTTAAAGAAATATCCTGTTTGTAATCGTGGTCAAATTCATCATTAGTTAGGGAGATTTATAAAGCCATTGCTTCCAGATGATTTCGCAACACAATCTTCAGAGAATTTCTGTCACACAAGATTTCTCCGATTTTTCATCTGGTTATCACTGATACTTTGTTAACAATGATACTACGATAGTTTCATACTCAGTCTCTGATTTAAATCAGAAAACTGGTTATATATATATATATATATATAATGTGTAGGGAAAAGAGTTTTATCCTTTCCTTTTGGTTTATACACTTTTTTATTATTGGCAGAATTTTAGTAGCATTTATTACAATGGAATTTTGACCATTATACTGATTCTGTACCTCAGTGAATACCTGTTTACATGGGCATCAGTACCATGTTGATTATATTATTTATTAAAAGTACTCTTATTTTATATTTATATGTTTGTTAAAGTGTGTTTTGTTTTAATGTTTCGTTTACTTGAGTTTATTATAATGGAATTTTGCATTTATTACAATGGAATTTTGACCATTATACTGATTCTATACCTCAGTGAATACCTGTTTACATGGGCATCAGTACCATGTTGATTATATTATTTATTAAAAGTACTCTTATTTTATATTTATATGTTTGTTAAAGTGTGTTTTGTTTTAATGTTTCGTTTACTTGAGTTCAGTACATATACAATAGTTTACTTATTCTTGCCTTGTTCCATTTTTATTGTAATAAGCAAACATGGAAAAATGATTTAAGAAAAGTCCTTATTACTATTGTTTTTATTTCTAATGCAAAGTCCCTATTACTATCGTTTCTAGTATTTCTATGATAAATGAATAACACTTTCTGGTCTTGTTATGGTGAAGAATTAGTCACTCTAGTGCCTAACCCTTGACCACAATAATGCCAAAAACTGCTATTCATTTATTGTTAAATAGTGGGCACATGTGAACCACTATTATTAGCGTAATGTGGCGAAATTTTGGCCGTATTCAATATACGTATTGAGAGTAGAAAATGCTTCTTTAGAAAAATGCCGTTAGTAATAGTTTTTTCCTAATGAAAATTACTTCTTGCATTTCGAATAAATGCGCTATACGGGAAGGAAATTAAGCTATATAAAATACTAACTTATATTAAATTTTTCTGCTGCTTATGGGTAAAATAATAAAGTGTGTATAATGTAATGTGTTTTTAAAAGAAATGGCATGAAAATACTCATTTTTTAATGATATTCAAAGAATATAAAAACATTTTCATAATATCTAGAAAACTATATGCATTGCTGTGAAAATAATATGTGAAGTTATTAAATGAAGTATCCCTAACATAATTTATAGTCTCATATCAATTTTGTATTTCTATTTTAATTTCATTTAAAACATATTACTTTATTTTTATTATTAGAAAAATACACTATATGAAAATGAATTTAAATGTGCTCCTCTTTTCAATGGCATGGAAGACTTAATAAGGAAGCATAATGTTGTAAAAGCCGTTAATTGTTTAAAGTTCTCTGTAGTACAACTGGAGACTCAAGCTCTCTGCCAAAGTTTTAACAAATTACAGATGGAAATCGCCAATTCACCGTAAGTAAACATTTAGGTTTTGGGTAAAAATACCTGAGATCAATATCACACACTACGTGCTTATATTTTTCTGTATCTGCGTGACTAAATATATTACTTCAAAGTAGGGTCAGATGTGTTGAACCTTAAATATTGACTTGTAAATATTTAACTTTGATCAATATATTGAATAACAGTTCCCATCAGCTGTTAGGATATGAAATAGGAATTTATTAGAATAAGAAATTTTATTCAGATTTTCCTAGTTTTGCAATCGAAAAAAAAATTTGCATGATATATTTTCTCTATTTTTTACTTAATATATTTCTATATAATAAAAAAATACATTCCTTTCTTATAATTCTCTTGATTAACTCTTAGAATCTTATATACTTACAGAGTACCAAAATAAAGTGCTCAGCTTAGTTCCTTTGTGTTATTGGATATTTTATAAATCTGCGCTTTTTTATGCATTTATAATCAAAATATTTTAACCTATCTATAAATAGTGAAATTATACTTTCCAATAAAATGTATAATATTCTTGTTCCAAGGCCAGAATTTGAACGAAATGATAGTAATCATTTATAAATACACTGTTGGACAATTGCTAAGGACAGATAATACTATCATCCATAACAACCACAAAATGAAAAGAAGCAAAAGGTGGAAAATTAGAATAAGTGCGGGATATAGTAAGAAGAAATATGCGCATGCAAATCTGTTCATCACGTGATAGCTTTCATAAGAGCTTTAAAGGTTTTGACGCGTGTGGACAGTTGTTGTTTCAAGTCAAGGTTTTACAGGAAAGATTTAATCGACGAACTTGAAATTTCTGGCATGTCTTCCCGACATCACTCAGATGATTTTATGCATGGCTGAATTATTGAAAAGATCGAAGAAGGGCGAAAAATAACAGATGTTGCCAGGGAGTTTGACATCGTTTACGGCGTTGTTTCACGGCTGTGGAAGTCATTTAAAAATACTGGAATGTGTAGAAGACGGCACGGGTGAGGTCGTGTTAGAAGTACGACGCCTGCAGAAGACGATATATCGTCCTATCAGCAAAAAGTAGCAGGCGTACCACAGTTCAACAGGTGGCAAATTTGTTTCTTGCTGCCTAGGAAAGCTGATCTCCCGAAAAACTGTTGCCAGACGTTTGAGGGGAGGAGGACTATACGCCCGCACACCTGTTGTGTGTGTCCCACTGACCAAACATCACCGTACTGCCCGTTTGAAATGGTGTCGTGAGCATCGCAATTGGATTAAACAGGACTGGGCATGCGTACTATTCTCAGATGAGAGTAGGTTCAGTCTGTCGTCGGATTGTAGACGCCAACTGATCTGGCACGAGAGTGGTACTGCTTATCATCCAGAAAATATCCAGGAACGGACCGATATCCGACATGCAGTGTCATAGTGTGGGCCGGCATCATGATCAATGGCCGCACTCCCCTATATGTGGTTGAGAATGGGACTATAACGAGCCAACGATACATTAATAAACCTCTACTTCCTCATGTTCGTCTTTTCCGTGGTGCTGTTGGTGATAAATTTGTTTTTATGGACGACAACGCAACATGTCATCGAACACTCGCTGTTCATGATTGTCTAGACAGCGAGGGTATTCAACGTCTCGTATGGCCGTCATATTCTCCAGATCAAAACTCCATTGAAAATGTGTGGGATGCTTTGGGGAGGCAAGTTGCTGGTCGAAACTATGCTCCGACAAACAAGAACACCCACATCTCTGCACTCACAGATGAATGGGATAAATTGCCTTAACAGCTGTTGGATAATGTTGTGCACAGTATGATACGACGTGTGGAATGTTGCATCACACTCCACGGTAAACAAATCCCAATCAATTTTTTTTTTTTTTTTTTTAAAAAATAGATACTTTTCTTCAAGGTGCCTGCTGACTTTTAGGTGCATTGTTCCATTTTTCTGTAAGCAGCATCAAATGAACATTTTTTTCTTTCAGACGTTTCACAGCTTTTGTACTTTCCAGAACAATGAATATTCTTTATTCTTATGTCTGAACAGTGTGGCAACTATATTTTATCCTACTGGGCCTCATGTCTCGCTTAATGTTATACTACATTGCAATTTGTGATCCGTCCTTAGCAATTGTCAAGCAGTGTGTTTTTTGCAATGGAAGAAAAATTTTCACCCATATACATCTTTTAAATTGCAATTAATTTAAATTTTTCTCTAAAAACCAAAAAATATTCTATTGTGAGGAAAAATTCGAAAACCTCTATGCTTGAAACATGTTGGAAGAAATAGGTGTAACATGCTGATTTGAAAATTTTCTGTTACTGTATATCATTCAACAAAGCTATGGATAAATTTCTCGCCTGTAAATGAGATTATTATCAATTAAAAATTTGTATCTAAAAATGAATTAATTCTTTTGTACTATGTCAATTTTTTTCCTTTTTTTTTTTTTTTTTAACAATTTTTATTTAAAAATGCATTTTTCGTACTTCCCCTCAATCTCTATAGTGAAATTAGGAAATTATTTTCTTGAAAATTAGCTGAGCATTTTTTTAAAGTTATGGAGTAAGTTACGTTAAAATTCGGCACTAAAATAAATTTGCTAGATTATTAATATAAAATTTAGAACTATTTTTTAATGAACTTTCATCACTTAAATTTATTAATATTTGCATAACCAGCACACACTCAAAGAGACATCTCTAAATAGTTTTATAATTTTAAAGACTCAAAATATTCACACTATAAACTTCTTTCATATTTTACATTGTTTTATTCATTTATTCCTACCTTGGAAATAGAGACGTTTTGTTAAAATTTGATGATACGCGAATTATTAAATCGCTAAAATAATATCTTAAGCTTTAAAACTTAACTTCAAATTATTTAAATTTTTCATATTTTTCTTAGTTAAAGTTGTGTAAACTTTTATGTTAATTGTAAAATATAAAGCAGTTTAATAGGAAATTTGTGCATCATCTAATGTTTTGCATCAAAAATTTTGTATCATTAAAATATCCCTTGTTGTTAAACTTTGCCTCAAGATATTTGGGATCAAATATATTTATAACACTTTCATGATAAAGAAAAATACATAGATATTTTTCAGGCTTTATGTTAAAACTTATAAATATTTTATCGAAATACAATGAGAAAAAAATTGATAATAATTATCATTGTTTTTTTGAATTTGTAATTTTGTAGATCAACACACGATGTGTAATGAAAACTTATTATATAAAAGACGTAATTATTCAAATGCGCGTACTACATAAGACAAATATGAATCTAACAGAATCTAGTCTAGTAAATATAATTAATCAAATATTTATAAAATTTTCATGCTGAAAGAAAAATAGATATTTTTCAGACTATGAAAAATTTAAGAATATTTTATCTTAAGATATTGAGAAAACTATAATTATTATTTGAATTTGTAATTTTGAAGATCAACAAAGCATATGAAAATTTATTGTATAAATTGCATAACTATTCAAATAGGTCAAACGTTAATTTAAAAGAATCTGATCAAATATATTAATTTATTTTCATTTTAAATAGATCATTCTCACCCAAAACTGAAAGTTATTATGTTACAAGAAATGTGCCAGAGTGCCAAGGGGAAAACATCATGGCAGCACCACAGAATCTTCTTTTCGCTGTGCTCGGATGGAGTGGCACGAAGCCCAACTTATCTATAGAAGTCTACGACACAGTTTCTCAAAAGTGGTCTTACATGAGACAAAAGAATTTCATCAAAAGGTGACAAAATTCAAATCTGCGAGTTCAAATTTAGAAAATTTTTTATCGCAATGAAGGGCATTTTAATTATTGCAAGTAGTTCCAGAGGCCGCGGTAGCCTAGGCATCGGCCTTCCATCGGAATAGGTGTGTCTAAACGTCCAATGTCGCCAAAGACCCACCGAATACATGTGATATATGTGCTCGTTAAGTCTGTGGGATTGAAAGTCTTTTGGTCGGTCGATGAGCAATTACTATGGGTGTAATTGTCGGGAGAAAATTTCCTTCTCCTCCAGATCAATGTCAAAAATGAGAAAGTGGATCCTTTGTTGGTGCTATCTATCGGATGAGTTTAGAACAAAGTCGTACTTTCCCCTTCGTGGTGCTCTGGTTAAGCAAAAGACGCATCCAACTGACTTAAATTCGCATAACCAACGGCATAACAAACTTGGCTTTTCCAATTGTCACAAGTATCAACAACAACTCAAGTAGTTTTAAAGGTTATTTTTAGAATCTTTTTTTTGTTAAATAAAATATTAATTTTTACTATGGAAATATTTTTTAAAATATATGTTTACCCTTTTTCAGTATCATTGGTTATACTTCTGTAAACAGCATGATCTCACACTAATAAAATTCCAGTTTTTGCTTAAAAAATAACAGATCATTTTTATTAATCTCAATCATCATATTTTGATTTATCATCTAAAACACTTAAAGAAACTAGAATGAATAACAATAAGAAAATGTTAGATATGGAAACGTGGTGCAGGTAATAATGTGTAATAATCGTGGTTACATGTCGTTCAAGATATATATTTTTAACAAGTTACTGAATTTTTATGATATCTTTTTTTATTTTGATGAAACTTTACCCATTTCTTGTTGATAAAATCAAGCTTTTGCTGTTTAATGGAACCCCATTCTATTTGTTCAATAGATTGGGAACATTTCTGAACTGATAGCAATATTGTCCAATACAAACCAAATTTTCTTGGAAATTTACGAGAACGAAAACATTACTTTTTAGCAACTTTTGGTTATCGAAAAATCTTGGTTTTTATTTTTTTGACCATAATTTTATATGTTTACCATTATTTTAGGCAACCCAATTCTTGTCATCAGAGTTAATTCTCTCCTAAAACGGGCGCTTTTTCGAGATGTTTAAAAACTAAACCTTAGACGCATACAGTAGAGATGAGATGCAGATTATGACAGAATTGATATATTTTTTCGAAAGTAAATCTATTCTGTCATAATCTACATTTCTATTCTGTCATAATCTACATTGCTATTCTGTCATAATCTACATTGCTATTCTGTCATAATCTACATTGCTATTCTGTCATAATCTACATTGCTATTCTGTCATAATCTACATTGCTATTCTGTCATAATCTACATTGCTATTCTGTCATAATCTACATTGCTATTCTGTCATAATCTACATTGCTATTCTGTCATAATCTATAAAATGTATAACCTACATTTTGGAATTAAGGTAACGTATTCATGAACAGGCGAAATCAATACATTTAATGTCTTAGAGAAGTCTTACGAGTTATTATTTCGTGATTTGTATCAATGAATGCATTTAATTTGTCAACAACAGTTGCTAGCTTTTCAGAACTTGGCATAAAAGTTGAAGAAATGAAATTTTTTCAAGTTATTGTGAAAATGTTGTTTTCTTCTAAATAATTTCTCCATACATATTGAATGGTTTTTTCTTCGTTGATTATCATTTTACTTCTTAATTGTAATAGAAATTCCTTAAATTTCTTATACAAGTGACAATAATGCAGCTTACGACTTTCTACATTTAAATAGCATCGAACAATGTATTTTACACAAAATCAAAAAATATTTACTTCAAACAAACCTTACTAAATTATCTATCAAAATATATTATATTAAGGCAACTTAAATGATATATTGGTTGTGAAAAAATACTTCTATATTTTTCGGTTGGCGAGACACGAAACTAAACTATTTTTTTCAAATAAACCAAGATATTGTAATTGGTTATATTTTTTTACAATATCTTGGTTTTAAATAAACCAAGATATTGTATTGGTTATTTTTTTATCTGTCATACATGCTATACTACATGTATGAAAGATAAAAAAAGATTTTATAATAAATGCCCGAAAATATTCAACCACTTTTCAAATTATTTATATAAAAAAAAATACCATTTATATATTTTTATAATTTATTTCTCTATAATATTGATTTATTAATTCAATGTATGGCATGTTTGTTTCCTTCGTCAAACAGTACTGAATTTATTATCTGAAAATCTGTGATCACTTTAATAACTGAGTCTGCATCTAATTTGAAAACATTTTTCAATTCATGCTAATAGGGCATACCATGGCGTCGTTGCGATTGGAATTCTTATTTATGTCATCGGAGGATTTGACGGAAGAAACTGTTTCAAAAGCACACATTGTTTTGATATTGAGAAAAGAACTTGGTCAAGAAAGCGAAATATGTATGAAACTAGATGCTACGTCACAGCTCTAGGACATCAAGGTATGATATATGCAATAGGTGGTTTCAACGGGGATATGCGGCTGAGGTCCTGCGAACGTTTCAATCCTCAGACAAAACGATGGCAATTGTTGATGAATATGAACGCTAGAAGAAGTGATGCTTCAGGCGTTGTACACAGAGGTAAGTAAACATGTTTTTTATCTTTTTGTGGTCACACACTGGAAAATTATCTTCCTCGTTATGGGTGATAACAGTCACTACATATATAAGCTTGAATAGCAATTCACATGAAAGTTCAGTTTTCAGTTGTTAATCTATCTATAATATGTGTCACTTTAAGCAATAAGATTCTCAGGGTGGTAAGACCATGTTCTTTGAAGTTGAGTATCTCAGACTATCTTATCTATCACTGAGCAATTAATGATTGATATTATATTTTTGCATTCTTTTATAAAAGTGGGTTCTTAACAGTTCCTGTGTTCTCACATTGCAACATGCAAACATTGTCTTTTACCAATGTAAAATTCTTCCACAAAACAATATTTTGTGAATGTTTTAAAATCAATATTGAATGTTTAAGATATTGTTACAAAGTTTGTAAACATTTTTCTTTTGTATTGGTCTTCAGATATCGCAGACAGAGCCGAGAGGGGACAAAAATCGAGAGATATAGGAATCACTGGATAATCGTTAAGAATTACTTATTTAGTGATTTGGCGGTTGAAAAACCACTTGGCAAGATTCTTGGCGATTACTTGGCGAAATTCTTGGCAAGAATTTGACGAGAAATTGACAGTTTTGGAAATTTTCACCGCCTAAGCTCTAGGGCCATTATTGAGCGAGATGGCCTGGAAGCTTCCAGAACTTTGGAGAAAGACCTAGACATTAACGCTAAGTAAGCTATAAATACCACCGTTCCACGGACCGAGTCAGTTTCTAGAGGCAGTTGTAAGTTAGTGAAGACGATCAGTCTTGAAGCTGTTGTATGTCTGAGATATTAGAGCCTTCTGCAATCGGAAGCTGTTTCCTGTAGTATTAGCTGTATTATAGCTGTGGAATTGTAATTTCTACTGCTGGAATCTTCTGTATTTAGCTCAATTTGCTATGAATAAAAATATTGGGAATTTTAAACAGTTTATTTCACCGACTCTCAATCAACACAAATCCCGAAGATTGGTGCAATATGATGTTTTTGAAATTATTTTTGTTACGGAAGCAAAAAATCATAACATTCGCTTACAAATAAGGTACAATTTTAAATTTAGGAACAGAAAACATACAGCGTGAAATCCAATTATGAGAGTGAGATTCTTGTCAAATTTTATTTATCAACTTTTATCATAACTTGTTGGACAGTGATAGTATAAGAATGACAGGCTGTCATCTTCATTGAACATGCATGAATCATCGCACTCTAACTTAAGGCTTCCTGTAATTTTCTTGTAAGATGTTCCAAACTCTTTTTTAACAAACATAAGTTAATGTATCAATTTCTTTAGTAATTTTATGTGTTGTAAATCACTAATTATTATCGTGAATCGTATTTGTATAAAATGTTTATCCTCAACATTTTCTTGATTTAATAACATGGGAGGATTTTTACACTCCGTGATTCCAGTTCGGTGGGAACTAGCCTTCTTCTGAAGTTGTAACCTTTTGCTGGTTATGAAAATTTCGAGTAATTTTCTTTTTTTTTTTTTATTTATAAAGCAAGTGATGTATGAATATTTCATTCATTCGAATGAGGGAAAATGGAAAATGTCTGCTTACTTAGATTACTCACGTTAAGAAAACTACTCGGAAGTGATACAGCAAGCAACTTAATCTGATTGCTTTAGCTGTACCCAAAAACTTAAGTTCTTGATAAAATATGCACTTAAAAAGCTTTCTTGTAAGAATTGCTTAGAAGCTATGCAGAAAAACAATTTGTTTGTTAGTAGAATTATTAATTCTTATATTTCAGTAATTTAAATTAAACTTCAGTTTTTGACATCATCATCAAACATAATTTTTCAAATTGGTTTTCATGCATTTTGCAAACAAATTATTTTGAAAGCCAAGAATTTTTTTCGTAGAAATATTTGAATTAATATACATTTAATTTAGAGCATGTTATTTTTCTTTATTTATGATATACAAGACTGCTGACAATTTCTCTTTCAAGAAGTTGAATAAAATTTAGTTATTGAGCACAGAAAGATGCAGATGTTTTAAAGAGTATAGTGCATATACCTTCTAAAACATCTGCGATTTTCTGCGCTTCAATAAAAGTTTTTGTCTGATGTTTACAAAATACAGACATTAGTAAGATTTAAAAGAAATCAGTATTTGTGATAAGTTAATCATGCGTTCACATCAGAAAATGTGTCGTTTCGTAATCAGCAATTAGGTCCTTGATTGTAAGATTTGTGTTAACCTTGTATTCGAAACATTTTTTTATTTTCTCCTTATATTTATATGTAGAAGAATAATTTCTAAATACAGTGAAGAGTATTAGCAAACAAAAGGACATGAAACATTTAAATGTGTAAAATGTTGCGTCAAATATTATAGGAAATTTGATTATTAAAACTTTTGTACCTTTATAGAAATATATTGAAGTTTATTTGTGGAATGAATATAGCATATAGATTTTAGTTTAATACACAAACATATAGCTGGACGATACACCTAAATGCACAAAACGTCTCATCAACTTTCTCTGATACAAGAACTTAAAACGTCTCATTATAAGCTCTTAAATCAAGCAAGGTGGTTAGGTTTGGTTAAGGTGACTACCTCATTATTGAAATACAGTGGTTTTGAACCTCGGTTTAACCGAAGATCCATCGTGTTCACAAAGGCACCTAGAGCACGTTAAATATGTCGTAATTGCAATGTCCTCCAAGTGGAATGATACCTCTGGAAATGCACGTCAGGTATTTGGATGGCTTTGTCCCTACTTCTTATTATTATGAAGATCTCCCCACAGTTGTTTCTATTTTATGGTAGAACTCAATTCATGGCTAGGTATAGGAAAGCATACTAATGCCACAAGAACAAAGCTCTAAATCAAACTTACATCAGGTATTATGAATGCTATACTCAGTACATTTGTGAATTTGGCTTTTTAGTTCACAAAATTAATAAGTATTTTAATGTGAATTTTAAAAGGAAAATGATTAATGATATGATTACAGAAAAAATCTATGTATGTGGCGGATTTGATGGACTCGACATTTTAAATACAGCAGAAATGTATGATTTGAAATGCGACCACTGGACCTTCATACCACTTTTGCTGGGTCCTCGTAGTGGGCACTGCATGGTCTCTTACCAAGGTTCACTAATTATTCTTGGGGGATTTGATGGAATACAAAGACTAAAAACAAGTAAATTTATTTAATGTTACAATTCTTTTGTTTTTCTTAAGCTAAGAAATATTTCTTCAAATATATAATTTAATTATAAAAATTTAATGTTTTTTTTTCACATTTTCTTGAACTTAATATTTTAGTAACAATTAATAATCATGTAAAAATAATTAAAGGGTTAAGTTTTGTTTATATATATATATATATATATATATATATATATATATATATATATATATATATATGAAGACAATATTTTTTTTTTGCTGTGAAAGCAAAAATAAGGCGAGAATAAAATTATAATCGATAAAATCAAAATTCACTATTTTCCTGCCACATACATTATAAAGTCAACTTTTTGTGCATTAAGTTTTATTCTTTATTTTAGCAGTTATATGATATAATTAATTCTTTTCGAAGGACAATATTTTTAGAGTAAAGATATGTTGATAATAAATACACTTTTAATTTATATGTGATAACATTTCATGTGTTCAAAATTTATGTTGAAGCATTTTCGTTAAGCTCTATATAGTGTAACCTAAAATGTAGCCTTATTTACATACTTTTTCATAGCTCTTTAACTTCTGATTTTTAATTTAGTAAGCGATGAATTTCAGAGAATTAAACCAATCTTTCGGAACAAATTTACATCAAAAATTTAAATCCAGAATACAGAAATTTCATAATATTTTTATCATATGAAATTATTGTATAAAAATATATTAAGCACAAGTATTATTTTCATTTTAATTGAAAGTCATTAAATTAATTAAACATTAAAATTCCTTATTTTACTCTTGAAAGAATTCCTAAACTGAGGTGATCAAGTTATTCATCAACCTAGGAGATCAGCTTATAATGAAAAATGAAACATAATTGTTGACTTGTTCACCTACTTTTGCTGTTATTATAAAAAACGAAGCCCGATGGCTTAGTGATGACGTGTCACGCTCTTAAATCACAGGTCGTAAGTTCGATCCTTGGGCTGGGCAAGGTCAACTCAGCCCATTATCCCTTCACTGCGTCTATAAACTGAGTACCAAGCATGTTTGAAAACTAAGTATTGGGGGGTTTCGCACTAAGCTGACCACCTAATCCGGACATATGATTCGCACCCCAAAGCCTCTCTGTCAAGGAAACAGAGATGTACACTGTAGGCCTTGGCCCATGTGGGATATCATTCCACTGAGTTTAGCTTAGTTTAGTAGTTTATAAGGAATGAAAAAGAGCATTTCATATTGATACTTTAGTCGCTTAAGTCCCTAAATTTTAGGAACTTTGATATACACATGCTTTATCTAAAAAAAGCGAAACAATTACATGTGACACCTTATTTTATATTTTTGTATTTTGATTAAATTTATTTTTATTATTTTGAGTGGAGTATTTCGATGAAGATGAAAATCATTGGAACCCTCATGTTTCTATGATTTCCTCTAGAAGCAACTTTGCAGCTGTTGTCATGGGTGATCAACTGTACATAATTGGTGGATACAATGGTAAACAATTCTTTTTAGGTTACTGTTGTTTTCTGTATTAAAAAATATTTATTTTAATGCCTTGATTTTTAAACTGTTTTTTATATGAAATTTGCTCATAAGATTTTGCAGCAAATTTGGTTGGATCCTAACAGAGCCCTCACCCTTGGCGCGAATGATTTTGGTTGGCGATAATTGTGGCTTGCGCCAAACTTGATAACCCTACTTCGATACACAAAAGCCAAACTATTTTTGGAATTTCGTTCCGGCTTGGCACTTTTTTCACTTGATCACCAAAGGTGGTGGTTCATCTAGGATTTTACCGCGAATTTTTAATGCACTTAGCAATGCCATAAGCAATCGACAAATTTTTGACGCATGCAGGCGAAAGTCAATATTTATAATATTAACTCTTATCACATTCGATTTAAACGGAGGACCTTAAATCATTTTTTTAAATACTGACATTGTCATTAATAAGGCTAAGGGAAATTGTGAAATTCTATGGTGGGAAATAAGAAAATTTCAGCGGCTATGATAATATTTTAATACGAAAATTCCCGAGAGATTTCATTGACAAAAACACTGACAACTGAAAATAACGGTATAAAAAATTCTCTGAAAATCTTTTCTGCATTATGCATCAATTTTAAGGTTTTTATAATATACTGTAATGCATTACAAGTCTGTCTTGGTGTTCGTTTCTCATATTAATGGCCTATACAATGGATTTTAAATAAATTTTTTACTTTCCATGTATTAATAATCATTTGATGACTTTATCTCTTATTTATGCATCAGCAAAAAGTTTTACAATCGATATATTGCTTGTAATTCGAATAGTAATAAATTTCTGCAACATGTATCGTGACACATAATTTTGTGTTATTTATAATTCAAAGTTTATAAAACTCAAACTTTGTTTCATTTGTCTGATTTATAATAGTTTCTTTTATAAATATAACCACTCTGCCTTCCAAAACCTGGAATTTCATTACTATTTTAAGTATATGTATCATTAATAACTTGTAGAAGCAAAACTATAACAAAAACATTTAGCAGAAACCAAAATTTAAACTTTGTTATTGCTGTTGTTATTTGTGACACTTGGACAAGCCAAGCTCGCTATGTCGTTGGCTATGCGAATTTAGGTCAGTAACATGCGTCTTTCGTTTAACCAGATGACTGCAGGGTTGGAAGTACGACTTTGCTCTTAATTCCTCCAATAGATGGTGCCACCAAATGATTAATTTTTCCAATTTTGTCATTGATCTAGAGGGGGGAATTTTCTCCAGACCCATTATACACCCATAATAACTGAAATTTAAACTTTAAATTTACTTAACATTTGAAAAACATTTGAAAATAGAAGTATTTTTTATACCGGATAAACTTTAATTAATAAACTGTATGCATACACCTATTAAAATTTTATTTAGTTAATAATCAAATATTTTTCAAATAGATTTCAAATTGTTTGCAAAAAAAGTCCAACCCAAATTGGAAATTAAATCCATTAGCTACATCACTGAAAGAATAACTCCAAACAGCATAGACAGTTATAATGATCCAGTACAACAGAAAAATGTCTTATATTTATTTTGATATAATACTATTTGTTGGGATAGATTTTTTTCTTATTTGAGAATAATGCATACTTCCTAATATTAGGTATGGTTCTAATATTAGTGATGACTTTGTGAAGAAAGAGTAAATACTTGAGACTAATTACAGTTATTGTTGAAAGTATTCAGTAAATTTGATTATTTGACGCTATTTTATATCATACAACAGTATTACAGTTGTTACAAATTGATTTTTTTTATCCTTTTTACATAAATATCATATATAACAGAGCACTGGCTTTTCTTCAGAAATACTATTTTTGAAACCTGCAACAATATAAATTGAAATATTTCATCCCATGCAGCCTATTCTTCAACTCCTGATACAGCTCTGTTGAAATTTTAGCAACTTTTGATAGCTTTTATATCTAGTCTCATTTAATCCATGCCCTTATCTAAAAAAGTCTTAAATTTCATTAAATATGTTACTTATTTATATTATATGAATCTCATATATTCGCTGATATTCCAGATGTCAAGTAAAAATCAAAATATTGTCTTGCATTTTTCAGGTGAAACAACATGTTCAGATGTAGAGAAATTTGATGATAAAAGTCAGAAATGGATGAAAGCCGAAAGCTTGAATTGCCACAGAAGTGCTTTAGGTGCATGTGTGATTAGCAACTCCAGTGATCCACTACATTCTTGCCACCACCCAGGTTATGTAAATTCCATTCAAATATTAACAAACGTTAATTTGTAATCATAGACACCAAAAACAATCCTCAATTGTCTTTAAGTCAATTAAAAATATCTTTTAATTAATACTGTTCATGTAAAGATTATTATTCGAATACTTAAGGGAGTGAAATAAATAAAGTATTTAAGTGGCTTAATTACATTGTTAGTCCGGTGGCTTAGCGGCAGCGTTTCACGTTCCCAAAGCACAAGTCCGAGGGTCGATCCTCAGGATGGGCAAGGTCGACTCCGCCTTTCATCCCTTCAGTGGGTCGATATACTGAGTACCAAGAATGTTTATAAACTGTTGTTGTTGCATGCCCCCGAGGTCAGCAGTGATAGACCAGGTCCATGTGTGCGTACACCTTTAAAAAGTCCAGTACCATCAGTGGATTCTCCATCAGGTCTCTCCCGGTGAGATCAAGGCATTCAAGAATATCTTCAGGGGAGGATTTTTCATTTAAGCACTTGGAGCAAATTTCGAATTTCTTCTTTCCCTCGAAGAATTTCAAGTTACTAAGATGGCCACTTCTGAAACGGGCAATAGCTGTTTGTTCTTGTCTATTAAGAGCAGTAGCCAAGGAAACACTTGGACGTGCGCAGTGGTACCAATGATGCTGAGGAGGGACAATTCAAAAGGTTTTATTCTCGTATTTAATCTTTAAATAAATCTCCTGAAGTATGAGAGGTGCCGACGGCACATTATCCTCAGACACACAAGCTTTGGACAAAGTGTCCGCAATCTCATTCTTTTCGAGATCCACGTGGGAAGGAATCCATTGTAGGTGAATATGATGCGATACGGACATCCATTTTAACATTTGAAGTATTGAAACCCCAATCTCTCTCACTTGTTGCCATCTGGCCAAATGCTGTATAGCACTTTTACTATCAGACAAAACCCAAATCTCAGCTCCATGTGGAAGTGAATTCAGGGAGTCCAGGACTACCTCTATGGCAATAAGCTCACTACGGAACACCGAGAAATAATCAGGATTTCTCTTTTTCAGTCTTAAGACACTATATTGCTGTTTGATATCAATTCCGCTGCAGTACGATTGAATTTATCTTTACTGCTATCCATATAAACGTGTATGACATTGCTCGGTGTATCTACAATTTTCTCAAGGGCCACCTGGCTCAGATAGTCCGGAATATCAGATATTTTATTTACATGAACTGGCAAATCTGGATGGAAAATGATACCATCTAGATCATCCGATGGGTCAAGACATTGTTTCCGGTGATGTGGTTCCATGGCGTCTTTAGCTATGTTCAGATTGGCTGTTTGGCTGAAGACGCTATTTCTCTTGAGTCGCTGACTATAACGCCAACCCCTAAAAGAGGTTGAGGTGCGATTATGAGAGCCCCGAGCACACAGTTTATTATAATATTTGGTTAGATACGCGCGTCTTCTAAGGCTAAGCAGCTGAATACCTGCCTCAAAAAGTACTATATTTCTGGGACAGGAATTTCTTATACCGGTGATGATCCGAGCTGCGCTGAGATGAACCTTTTCTAGTTTCTGGAGATTAGTTTCGGAGGCACAACAATAAATTGGAATAGCGTATTCCAGAACTGGCCTAATTAATAAGGTGTTTCGTAAAGTATCAGCGTCTGAGCCCCAGTTTCGACCAGAAATGTACCTCAAGATGTTAATCCGTTTTCTTGCCTTAGCACAAGGTGATCAATATGTATATTGCCCAAAATTTCCGGGTCTAACACAAATCTCAAGTAATTAGCGTATTTATTCACTGTCCGCGCATGTTTGGAAACCAAACACTGGGAATCTCACGTTAGGCCGACCACCTAACCAGGCCATATGCTTCGCACCTTACGTTTCACAGTCATGAAAACGATTATGGCCACTGTAGGAATATGCCCACATGAGCTGTCGTGCCAAGGAGTTTAGTTCAGTTTAGTTTCATTGTTGATTTTGAAATCTAACCAGGTTGAACATGGTTAGTATTTAACCCTTTCGGGAGGGCAGCCGGCGGAAGTTACCTCCCCCTCGTGACTACAGCAGCTGCTACACGTGGACTGCGCTTATATACCGGGAGATTTTCTCCCGCTTAGTCTAATTCGCAATTTCGGAAAGCGTGCATTACATAATAATGGATAAAATAAACACTTTACTTAGAAAAGAAAAACTAAACTATGGGGACTGGCAGCTAATGTGGAGCAAGGTCTATAGTACCCATCTCTATTTTCCTGATCGATGACCCCTTGGATGCGAAGCACGTCTTGATTAGGTGGTCAGCCTAACGCGAAACTCCCATTGTTTAGTTCCCAAAAGCATGCTTGGTACTTAGTTTATCGACCCATTGAAGGGATGAAATTGCTGACTCAACCTACACCCGCCCGAGGATCGAACCTCTCGGACTTGTGCCTTGGAAGCGAGAAACGCTACCACTAAGACACCAAGCTTCCTACGTAGATAAAAAACCATTTTTAAATATGTGATTTAAACTATCGTAATTTTAATCATACCAAAAAATTAATTAAAATAATATTGATATTTAATTGTAAAAATGTAAATATATTTTATTATAATTAAAAATACCAAAATAAATCTACAAGTAAAACCAATGCTATAATATCTCCGATAAAAACACACCCTAAAACAGAATCGAAGTTATAAACAACGATTTCAAAATGAAATAAAGGATCTTTACCACTTGTTTCTCTTAGCATGTGTTTATGTTTACATCCAAGAAAATCCAATAAATCGCCGACACCTGGTGGACCTCTTTTTAAAACTCTAAAGAGGGAAATACTAGTGTGAGAGAGCAAACTTTTGAATGGAACATGGATTAGTAGCTTCATCTGGTAGTAAACAGTTTGCTCCGAAATCACGACGCAAATGTGCGGCGATCATCCCGCTGAATGGGATTCGCCATAACACAATGATGCGGCGTCAGGCTTAATGTCATCTAGCGTTGAAGCATATGCGCGGTGTTTGTCCCTAAAGGGTTAGTAAATGCAAAAAAGGAAAAACATGGCTCAAACCTTAAAGCAATTCTGCGTAAAATATAAAACTATTTTTATAAGTATAAAGTAGTTGTTTCTTCCGTTCCAGTTGAAATGGTGACTACACCACTTTATTACAGTTTTCATTCGTTTAAAATATCCATGACGTCAAATTAAGTTTCATCTACGTCACATCCTATTGTGACGTTGTCATCGTCTGCCTTCACATAGCATCCTTCAAACGGTTGCGAACAAGTTCGAAGGCGAAGTTCGCCATCGAATGTCTGAGAATAGTGTCGAAGCTCATTTTGTTAATAAAACGATTTCTCATATAAGGACTAAAGCATGGGTTTCAGAAGCCGTTTTCCCTTCATTCAAGCCATTAACTGGCTGACAACAGAACAGAAGAAAAAGCAAAAAAAAAAAAAGACAAAATAAAACACACACAACCACTTTATAGTCAGTTTATATCGGAAAGGACGATTTAAGTATTTCATTAATTAATGAAATTTTAAGTATAATAATTGCAATATTTGTAAACAGTCTCTTTTAATTCTTAAGACTGACTGATACCTTGCTTTCACCAAAATTAAAAATTTTATAATTTTTTTATTTTATTAGTATTATTATTATTATTTGCATATTACATAAGTCAGAAGTAGTGTGTTAAAATTTATGTAACGTATCATACACATGTTTAATACGCAATTTCTATGTTATACATTTTATATCAAATTTAACTTGTGTGTGATTCGTGATAGAGATAGTGCTTCGTCATAAAAGGAATAACAACCACAGACGAATACGTAAGCGAACTTGACAGTTGCCATAATGTGTTAAGAACAGGAACAAAATATGAAGGTATTTAAAATCAATGCTTACAGCTTTTAGCATGGCTCGTCACTCAAAAAACACAGTTTATCGATTATCCAGATGGGACGCTACAAATACCAAGCGAGTGGTTGTTGTCTTGTATTAGCTAGGGAGGCAATAGGGGTGTGCTGTTCCAATTTTTCAAGTGAACCATAATTTGGTGTGGAGTCCGACTTCCTCAGTATACACATGCCATAGGTACCAGTTTATAGAGTAGACGACCATTCACAATCCATTTTCATATAAGGAAAGGTCAAAAACAGGAGAGAGAGAGAATGTACACCCATGCTCGAACCGGGTTTCGTACCCTGGACCTCCCTCTCTACATTCAGACACGCTGACCACTAGACAGGGTGGGCGGCATACCAAGCGTGTATCTCTTTTTATTGGATGAAGTGGCTTTTGGTAAATTTACATCAACACATTAAATGAATACGGAGGGTGTGTAGTTTTGCCACAAAATTATCCTGAAGTTTACTGAAATTTTTGCAGCTGCTAAAACGGTGTTTGAATAGAGTGGAGTGGTTTCTGAAAGTTCTTGGGAACTTCACCTCTAAAGATACACCGTCGTAGCCTAATCGTTAATCGTTAGGAAATCGGCCTTTCTTTCGGAAAGGTGGGTTTCGATTCCCATTGTCATCAAAGACCCACCGAGTACATGCGATATACGTGCCCGTTAAATCTGTGGAATAGAAAGCCCTGTGGTTGGTAATTGAGTAGTTACCATGCGTGTAATGGTCTGGAATTTTAAATCCCCCCTTCAGATCAAAATCAAAATTGATGGAGTGGATTCTCTGGTGGTGAAATCTACCGGAGAAGTTTAGAGCAAAAGTCATACTTTAACCTTCGTAGTGCTCTGATTAAAGGAAAGATGCACTCTACCGACTTAAATTCACATAGCCAAATTCATAGCAAACTTGGCTTGTCCAAGTGTCATAAGTAACAAAAACAACAGACACAGATTCCGTTCAGTGAATTTACGGGAGCAATCAACATCGGTAGTTTGAATTCAGTCAACTTAGTCTTCCATTTCATCATGATCAACCACAGTTTAACATGATTGTGTGTGATAATTCGGTCACGCTTACACAAATAGACTCACTATTAATATGAAAACTAACTGTACGTCTCCTTCAAAATATCAATATTTAGAAATTTTGAAGGAAATCACAATAATTAAATCTGATCAAATTTTTGCCGAAATGTGATAAGATTTACGTATCGTAATTTAAGCTTCTGCAAACCATGTGCAATAATGACATTATATATCTATGTATGTATTTCTATTGGCCCAATACGATAAGACTTATGTATCGTAATTTTGCAAGTCATATGCAATAATGTACACTACTGGCCATTAAAATTGCTATACCAAGAAGGCTACATGCTACAGACGTGAAATTTATACGAAAGGAAAAAGGTGCTGTGATATGCAAATGATTAGCTTTTCGGCGCATTCAGACAAAGCAGGCGTCAGTAGCAGCACCTACATTGTGTTTAAATGAGGAAATTGTTCAGCCGGTTCCTCATACACAAATTGCATTTGAACGTTGTTGCCAGGTGAAAAGTTGTTGTGATGCCTTGTGTAAGAAGGAGAAATGCGTACCAGCACGTTTTTGACATTGATAAAGGTCGAATTGTAGCGTACCAGGATTGCGGTTTATCTTATCGCAGTATTGCTGCTCACGTCGGTCGAGATCCAATGACTGTTAGCAGAATATGGAATCGATGGGCTCAGGACGGTAATACGGAACGCCATGCGGGATCCCAACGGCCACCTATCACTAGCAGCCGAGAAGACAGGCATATTATCCGCAAGGCCGTAATGGATCGTGCAACCACGTCACGAACCGTGAGTCAAGAAACGGGGTCGTTTGGAAGACAACAAGTGTCTGCACGAACAGTTCGACGATGTTTGCAGCAACATGGACTCTCAGCTCGGAGACCATGGCTGCGGCTTCCCTTGACGCTGCGTCATAGACAAGAGCGCCTTCAATGGTGTGATCAACGACGAACCTGGGCGCACGAATGGCGAGACGTCATCTTTTCAGATGAATCCAGGTTCTGTGCAGCATCATGATGGTCGCATCCGTGTTTGGCGGCATCGTGGTGAACGCACACTTGCAGTGTGCATTCGTCATCGTCATACTGGCCCATCAACTAACTTGATGGTATGGGGTGCCATTAGAGACACGTCTCGGTCACCTCTTGTTCGCATTGACGGTGCTTTGAACAGTGCACGTTACATTTCTGGTGTGTTAAGACCTGTGGCTCTACTCTTTATTTGAGCCCTGCGAAACCCTACGTTTCAGCAGGATAATGCCCGACCGCATGTTGCCGGTATTGTACGGACCTTCCTTGATACGGAACATGTTCGGCTGTTGCCCTGGCCAGCACGTTCTCCAGATCTTTCACCAATAGAAAACGTCTGGTCAATGGTTGCCGAGCGACTGTCACGTCACCAAACGCCAGTCACTACGGTTGATGAACTGTGGCATCGTGTTGAAGCTGCATGGGCATCTGTACCTGTACATGCAATCCAATCTCTGTTTGACTCAATGCCCAGGCGTATAACTGCTGTTATTACTGCCAGAGGTAGCTGTTCTGGCTACTGATTTATCAGGATCTATCCAGCCAAATTTTTTGAAAATTTAATCACTTGTTATTTCTAGTATAATATATTTGTCCAATAAATATCATTTTGTTATCTGCATTTCTTCCTGGTGTAGCAATTTTAATGGCCAGTAGTGTATCTATGTATTAATTTCTATTGGTCCAATACGATAAAATTTAAATATAGTAATTTCAGCTTTTGCAAGACATATGCAATAACGATATTAGAAATCTATGTATGTATTTCTATTAGCCCAATGTGGAAAGTTTTGAGTATCGTAATTTAAGATTTTGCAAATCATGTGCTATAATAATATTATATATCTATGCATGTGTATTTCTATTGGTCCAATGCGACAATATTTAAGTATCGTATCTTAAACTTTTGCAAGTGATGTGCAATAATACTATTATGTATCTATTGGTTTGTTCGGAAAGTAATTTCGTTCTTCCTGCATGGATCAGCTTTTTGCCTGAAAAAACCAACCACTTTATGACTGTGAAATCGTGCTACTACCAGAAAGATGGTAAAAGCTATTGGGCTAGAATGCACAATGTGCAATGCAATACAGTATTTATTTGCTGCACGTTTTTCATTTTCATGAAAAAACGAAATGACTTTCCGAACAACCCAATATGTACGTATTTCTAAAGTTATCTTCCTTTTCAATATCTATTATTTCTTGTTTTCTGTTTTCATATTTTAAAATAAATCTAAGAATTATTATTATGTAATGTTATTAATATTTTTAATGAACTTATCATAATTTTATTTTTACAGATGGTGTTCAAATAAGAAGAGAAAACATAGAGCAGCCAAGTCCTTAAATGCTTCAAATATTATATCTCTCTACTGTTCTTTTTTTTAACTTACCAACTTGTATGAATTCTTTTATATAAATATATTATGTATTTTATAGTTTTTATAAATGAAATCAAAATTGTAATAAAACGGTTTTGATTTAAAAAAAGAGATTCAATTAATTTTTGTAATAAAAAATTTACTTTTTATAAATAAATAGCATTTGACTTGTTATTATTTTACTCCAACTCAAATTATTTTTGGAAGAAATGTTAAATAACATTTTTTAAATTATATTTTTAAGATGATTTCACAGTTAAATAAATTAATGTAAAGTACTTTCCAATAAGATTATATTCAAGGTATTTAATTAAATATTTTTGAAGAAATAAAAAGCTTTTTCTTTAATTGAATGTTTCGTTTTTAAGAATAATTTCCTTGAAATTAGAATTATTTTAAACATAAGATAAAATAGAAACACATATAAAAACAAAATAAGAATATTTTAAGCATCACACAAATGTTTTATTTTCAGTGAAAATTTATATACAATATATGAAAATCACACCCATATCGCAATATTTAAATTGAATATGTAAATTGAGGATTGTAAAACTGAGTAAAGCGAAAAATTCAAGTTATAAAATAGTATGCAGATAGGTATGAAGTATATATATTTAATAAATGTAAAACCACACACATTTTATTTGATAGGTACCATCAGGATGTTATTTTGTTACAGTTTTTTTTTTATAATTCGTAGGAAATCTTTACTAAATAGGCAAAATTAAAAATAACACTTACGATATTTGATGGCTCATTTCAGTTACTTTTGAGTTTAGTTGAGAAAGCTCTTTTCAAGTATTTTTACATAAGACATTTTAAAATTTTATTCAATCACATAAAATCTTAAAATGTGTTAAAATAAATATTCATACCAAATTTTCACTAACCAAACATCAAATTCAATTTTACAGTCATAATTCACTTGATGAAATTTTAATGAATTACGTAATGGCCTTTTGTTCTTCTTATCATTGTCTGAAAAGTGTGTGATTTCATTTCCAGCACAGGGATTACCACATATTCATGACAAAGTTTGCAGGCAACATTTAGAAACATGCAGTTTTTATAAAAATTTTAGGAAAAATTATGAAACGTTTTACAAATATGAATATATGAAGCAATAATTAGTGCATTAAGAATAAATGATTTGAATCTTCTCGAGGATGGGTATATTAGAAAACACATTTCTCTCGAAATTCAAAGTAACTTTTTCCTTTTCACGTTGCATTTTTCAGAGTACTTTGCTTTTGCCTTATTTCTAAATTGCCCAAAGGCAACAGTTTAAAGGATTGCAATTCACGTGAATTATCAGAAGAAGTACACGTCATCTTCTCTAATCTACTTCTTTCCTACTGGGCACAGACTTGATTCTCGAGTTTTTTCGACTTCCTTCTACCAATACCTGTAAGAAAATCTCTGAATTAAACTTTATATTTCTACATATATATATATATATATATATATATATATATATATATATATATATATATATACTATTTTGTATTTATTTCGAATGAAATAATTTTTATATAATATAGAAATTGTCTTCAGTTGAGTAGCAAGAAGTTACGGCTGATATATTTTTAAAAAAGTAATTTTTAAAGAACAGCTGAAGTTGTCCATCATTCGCAAACAAGTAAGCCACACTATATTTGAAGGATCTGTGCGAAATTTTAATTCATTGCATCTAACTAAAAAGATGCTACAGGGTTCCTCAAAATACAGAAAATCTCAGAAATTCCTGATACTAAATTTTTTATGCAATATAGACTTCAGTGTAAGTGTAAGAGAAAAACTATTTGTAAATTTAGTAACGAATTATATTTAATAAATGAATTGTACACATGTATGGAGTATAATATATTTAACAAAAGAATTGTATGTGTGTACATAATACTGTATATTTAACAAAAATATTGTATATATATTTATTTAATACTACATATTTATCAAAAGTATTTTATACATGTATTAAGTATATTATATTTAACAAAAGAATAGTATTCATGTATTAAATATAGTGAAAACAATTAAATACACAAGGTGAATTCTGCAAAAATTTTAACAAGAAAAATATATAAAACAGATAAAACTTTCAACAATGGAAAATTTTAATTAGGGTAAAAATTTCAATGTATATAAAATACATATCCTGTATTTAATTTTGCTTACAATAAATATATTTTAAAAAGTTACCCTTGTTAAAAAAAAAGAAAGATGTTAGTAAAAGTATAATACAAAACTAAATTTTATGTTAAATTGGTTTCAAAAAAACAAACAAACGATTCTGTTAATATTTCTGTACATGAAAATTGATTAACATATTTAAATATATTTAGTCACTAATAATACAAGTAAGTGATTTATACTGTGTTTTACCACGTGATTCAACAAAACATTGTCCTATTTCTCAACATTTCTCTGCCCCAAATATCGTTTGAGATTAAAATCCAGTAAAATATTTTCACAAATGTGATGTTAACATAGGGCTGATATTAAACTTTCAATAAAACTTATTTTGAAGCAACATTTCAAATTAATCACATTCATACTTAAATTCATGTATAATAACTTAAATTCATGCTAGGTATAATAACACTGAATTTAAGTTTACTTAAATTCAGTGTTATTATACATAGCAAGTAATACAGAAATATACAAATGATTTTTGTTGAAATAAAATTTAAAATGGCTTCAGTGTATCACCAAAAGCTCTAAGAGTTTTATAAGTTCATTTTTAAACTCTTTAATCTTTAAAAAAATTAAAAAACAAAAAAAGGAAAAAATTATATTTAGCTTAAAATTTATAAATTAGCTTAAATTAATCTCATAGCTAAGAAAGTAATATGTCAATTTTATATTTGTCCATATTTGGCTTAAATATATATTGAAACTTAAAAAATTGGGTGCGTATTTTGTAAATGTAATTAGAGAGTCCATCATTTATAATTTGTATATTGTCAGAGTCCTAAAATTACCACAGTAGAAAAATTTTCGGTAACACACTAGTACAGATATTAGTTAATTACTATGATGTGTTAAAGGAGTTTTTTAAACAGCATAAAAATGAAATTTATTTCCGTTATTCGGTTTCAATTATATCACCGTCTTTCTTCTAGTATAGGTATACATATTTGTATGCTTACATATATTCAAGGATCGACATAGTAGATACATAGAATTGCACAACGAAATACCAAAAATATCAGAAATGAACAGCACTTTTATGAGTGATTCCAAACTATCCTCTTTTCCACTAATTTCAATTATTAAACTTCAAAATGCCAAAATTAGTTTCCGATTCCAATCTACATTCGTCAAGCTAAATTAGTTAGTGGCAGTTAAATAAGTAGAGCTCTGGCCTCCAATGCAACAGTTCCGGGATTCGATTCCTATCTCTGTTGCCCTGGCTCCATATTCACCACCTGAAGTGATAGATCCTGTTATATAATATATTATTATAGAAATAATATATATTATAGAAGAAAAGCTAATTAAATAAACTATATAATCTATGCCAGATTAATAAGGTTTATGAAAATGTAAACCAAACTGTTGGATCAGTACCATTACATTGTACCTTTATTTCATGAATAAGTAGTTGTTGAAGTTTCTGATCCCTAGGTAGCATGATAAAATCAAATTAACTCCATAAATCCAAAAATGGATAAAAACCAAAAATTCAAGAGGTTTGAAATATACCTTGACCGCACACACTCACACAATTTAAAATATGCTCAGGTGAAACTTGAAAAGAATTACACTTGTTGCAAAATTTTTTGTCCCTGATTAATAGAGTGAAAGTGCCCACTGATAAATTGCGAAAGACATTGTTCTTTTGGTGTCTGTCGCCCTTTAAAAAGGTATCAACACCAGGGCTCTTTCTAGAATATCAGTGGTGTTCTAGAGGAAAGTTTCCACGGGATCCTAAACTATTGTTTTTACTTTGAGAAAGCCTTACTCAAAGTTATATCTTGTTGAGGAGTGACAAGAGCAACTGCTTTCGGGAATAAATATATTATTTTTATATACATGAAATTAAATTTTGCAAACAATATGTCGACGAATACTGACATTTTTATGTCATGTAGTTTTTTTTTTTTTTTTTTTTTTTTTTTTTAAGAACAAAGGTACAGATGACGTATAATCCAGAATGCTAAATTCTGTGTTTGGTGAATTTTTGGTAGAGATTTCCTTATGTATCTGGCAACCCGATTTTTATGACGTCATAGATATGGAGACCTATAACAATTATGCAGAAAATTCTATTTTGGAAACCCTATTACTTACATCATCGCGCACGTCACAATACATCATCTTGGCAAAATTGCTTCCTCGCCTAAAAAAATTCAGAATTTGGGATCCTGGATTATACGGCATCTGTGCCAAAGCAAGGTATATTTTTAATGCTTAATACGTTTTTTATCTTCATAAACATGAATACTATTAAGAAAATTCGTTTTAAATTTCTTTGTAGTTATTTTTCCTTCAAATGAGGCTTCGCACAAAAAAAATTAATGTATGAATTGAAGCAAATAGAGATGAAAAAAAAAAGAAGAAAACAATATTACCATCAAACTTCTGTTCATGAAATAAGGTCTTGTAGATCCATCGTTAATTCTGCAGTCTTCACAAAAGCACAATAACAGAGTATCGATGGCCATCTACAAAATAAAATATCGATAATTAATAATAAACGTAATTATTATTACCGATTATTAATATAAAATTAATTTAGAATTTAGAATGAAAATTAACTGTGTATAAAGTAATAGTCACTCATATTACTTACTATTTTAATGGCAGTCAATTATTAAAGTTATCAAAGGGCTTAGATAAAGCAAAAATTTCTCTTCTTCAAAAAACCCCTATTTTCAAAACTTTTCAAAATTTGTAAAATTTGAAAGGAAAAGTTATTAAACAAAATACAAACCTCATAAATCGAGAGGAAACAATGGCAGCACAGAAAAGCGAATACGCAACTGATAGAGACTGGAGCCCAAATATAATGCAAGCCATCAACATTCTGGAAAAAAACAGTTATTCACAATTTAAATATTTGTATAAATCTTTATTTGATAATTGAAAATCTACAAAATATTAATTGGATAGTTATCTTATTAATTACAACATTTATTTCATAATTTTTATATGAAATAAAGTAATTATGAAAAGTTACATACCATAAAATATATATTTATAATTTTTAAATGTAAAAATATCATTAATTTTTAAAAATAAATTAGAAAAACATTATAGAAAACTATTTGTTTGATTTTATAAAATTATTTTTTTATAATTTTAAAGAGGAAACTAATCAAGGCTTTGCAAAGCATATATCTACATTATTTCTTTGTGTAACCATTCAAGATCCTCAATGTTCGCTTTGTTATTTTGATAAACATTAGAAACCCAGTCTGTCCATTATTAAACAACTGGATATTTATACTTCTGGTCTCCTTTCCACAAACACATGTCACGAAATGGATACTTATTTCTCTTATAGCTCGGAGATATAGGAGAATTTTCCCTCTTATATAGCTTAATTATAATATGAATATCACATATTATTGTTTCAAAATCCTATCATTATTTATTCCCAATAAGCAGTGATCATTTTATTACATTTTCAGTATGTTAAGTCAGAATGTTTTTTAAAAACACAACAAAACTACCACTTTTAAAATTTTAATTTGAGATACAATTAGGCTCAGTGATAAGATCAGGCTCTAAAAATTCGCAGATTCAAATTCTGCCACAACTCTACAACGATTATAGAAGTTACTTTTATAAATACACATATGCCGAGATAGCATGAATGTCTCTCGGGTTTCTTCAATGAAATTTATAAATACAACCCATTATACAATGGTGTTCAAAATTACGAGAATTTCTCATTTGGTCAGTTAAGTCCAGAACTGATGGACTGATTTTGATGAAATTTAATTCTTAAATTTAAACTTTGTTATTACTGTTGTTGTTTGTGATACTTGAACAGGCCAAGCTGACTATGTCGTTGGCTGTGCAAATTTTAGTCAGTAGGGCGTGTTTTTCGTTTAACCAGAGCGCCACGAAAGTGAAAGTGCGACTTTGCTCTAAGCTCCTGCGATAAATGGCACCACCAGAGGATTCACTACCTCAATTTTGACAATGGGTGGGGGTTTCTCCAGACCCTTACACTCATGGTAACTGCTCCACGAAAATCTGATACATAGTTACATTATGGGATAAATAATCATGCGATAGCTGTAAAACACACCCACGATCATGCGTAATACACAATGGAGTGTGATAGGATGCAACAGTGGTTTCAGAAGAGAACGAGAAAATGGATTAACAAGAGGTAGAATCCCCCTCTTACAGATGTACAGGCCTCGCACCGTGCTTTTTTTCTTGAAATAAGAAAGCTTATAATTTCCTGTGATCGCTGATCCCACTTGTTCTGCAACGCAGTTTTTGGACCTTGAATGGTTCTCAGAAGAGGTTGCAAGTGTTCTCCTCAAAGCGTCCAACACATTCCCTATAAGATTGAAGTCTGGAGATCAGTTTAGTCAATTCATGCAGCGAATATCCTCACTTTTTATAAATTCGTCAACTTATCGTCTAACAAAATGAACTCAGCACCAACTGCAACCTTGAAAAGTGAAATATAGAGCTCCAAGACCTGATCCCTATACCTCACATTAGTCACACTGCCTGAGGCAAAAACAAGGAGGGGTGTGGTTCGATTTGACATAAAGCTTGATAATACATTCAAACCTCCGCCGTCATAGTGGTCGATTTCGCGAACATAAGAAGACAGGTTCGCTGGTCCTGGATTTTCACCGTATTAATGAATGCAGGGAGTCTATGGGTAGGCTAAACTGAGGCTCCTAGTGAAGAAAACGGCTGCCCATTGGTCCATACTCCAATCCCTGCGCTCTACGCATCGTGCTACATGGACTCTCTGGTGCATTGAAGGGATCAGGAGTCAAATCAGGACTTCGTGCAATCAGTCCTCTCTCATGAACTTCTCTGAAGACAGTCACCCTTGGAATTCTAGAAACTCTGCAACCATATACAAGTCATGAGAGAACTGAGAAGTTGTAGCACCGCTGTTACACCTCACCAGAATTAGTAAATGGCTACCATATCCAGTCTCGTAGCTTTTCAATAACTTTATCCAAGCTTTCTCTCAAAAGATCTGGTCTCTTGGAACTGTTTCCATAAGTTGCGCACACGACGCTGAATGTTAAATTAAATTCTTAATAAATCTAAACTTGAGACCAACTAGTTTCGAGCACATTTGTGTGTAAACTTCAGAAATTACTTATTGTTACTGTTACAATTTGAATTAAATCGATTGCTGCAAAAAACAAAAGAAATGAAGCAACATTTCCAAGCCAATGAAAATGGTGTTTAATAAAAAGGACTTATAAACCCTGTTCCTCTACTGACTCCACCCACATACACATGTTCGCTTACGTATTCGACGTACAGGAATTTAATCTTTGTCTTGAAATATTGGTTTTACATTTTGTTAATTTCTTTTAAAGAAATCCGACAAAGTATGCAAATTCTCTTAATTTTAAACATCAATTTATATGAAAAGACTTAACAAAAAGTAGTAAGTGGCAAATCTTTAACTTGCCTTACAACAGTTTTTACCTAGTATAACAGTCTACTAGGTTTCAAAATTTATATTCAAATTGAAGCACATCCAAGATTTGAATTTTTTAGTGTAGCAGGATTCTCAAAATTCTTCAAATTTATGTGACCCACACTATATTTAAAAAAGGAAGTTGGAATAATTCTGAATTTTGTAACCAGCAAAAAAGCTGCTTCTATAAAAATAAGTATCTTTTTACAGGATATATATATAAAACACAAGAGTTATTTATTTAATAAAGCTAAGTTACTCGGGTTTTATTTATGAATAAAATTGAGTGTTAGAGCACTTACTTTCAAAATTTCAAGGGCAATGAAAGCGACCGAGATGGTGACGCCCATCTTGCCGATAAAGAGAATGAAATCCCCGATGCAGTCCACCGCCACCAGTCGCAGAATGTTGGAGGACAGGCTCTCAAAGGACCGTCGAGCGCTTGCGCAGAAAGACTCTCCGTATATGACTATAGACAGAAAAACATTATCATTCTCTAAAATATATCTTTTTCCATAAATTATAGATTTCTCTAAATAAATTTGTATATGGCAATTTTTTCGGCATTTCTTTTTATTTCTAATAATAGATTATGAACAGTTTCAGTAAAAAACGAAAATAAGGTACAAAGAACACAGAGTACAACACAAAAGCTGTAACAAAGTCCATTAATTTAATTTTTTCTGCATTAAAACCAGCATTTTGTGATTAGTTTTACTAAAGTATCTTAATATATATATATATATATATATATATATATGTGTGTGTGTGTGTGTGTGTGTGTGTGTGTGTGTGTGTGTGTGTGTGTGTGTGTGTGTGTGTGTGTGTGTGTGTGTGTGTGTGTATATATATATATATATATATATATATATTATACATTTTGGTGCATGTCAAAATAAATAGGGCTTGATTATATATTTTACATTTTAATTTATATGTATCGGCCCATGAAAAAAGTAATAATCCAGAAAGTTGTATTCAATAATTCAATGAATAAGTGAAAGCAAAGGAAATTGGGAAAGAAAACATGGAGCATTTCCTTATGAAAATACTCCAAAAATACTTGACAAGAAGAGAATAACTCTAAACTTCTCCGATAAATCAATTGCTGGAAAAAGAGGTTTATCTAAAATTCGTAGTAACTGAAATCATTTATTTTACGTCACTGCATATTACATCACATTAAATAATAGAGATAATTTGCATACTACAAAGTTTAATAACGCACTTATAAAACTATAGTTCATAGATATATATCTTTAAACATGGATTCGATCAACATTCTATGCCAAATTAAAGCGGGATTTATCAGGAAAAAAAAACACCTGTTAGAAATCTAAAAGCCAATCTCTCAATGTCTATCAGCCTATTGCAAACGCAACTCTTCGATTATTTTGACCTAAAGATATATATAGCAAGAAAAGGAATTTTTTAATAAAATACATATTGCATGAGTTAGTAACGAAACATTGAACTCTTTAAGATATACATATAACAATACATGTTCCATGTATTAACTGTCGACATTAAAATTAGAAGAACTATTGCTGCCATATTGACTAGGTATCCGTCGTCAAGAGTAGTCATTAGTCTTCATTCTCTACTAACTGCTTGTTTTTCGAGTAGTTGCTTTCTATTGAGTAAAGAGTTTTCACACTTTCCTCTCTATACAATTTTTATTCTCCACACAAACTGGAATTATTTATTAAAAGGACAATTTTACTAATTTTGTTTCAATACTTACAACTATAATCTTATAAACACTTCGACTTATAATTAATTTAAACTTGTTTCGAAGTTACACTATTTCATTTACGTTATCCTACAAATGTACATTATCCTCTAAAACGCTAGGAGATATGGTTCTTGGCACATCATTAAAATAATTATTGTTGACAAAAATATATTGCCAAAATATTCATAATATTTCAATAATACGCAAAAAGTTTCCAAACAGTATTTGTTTATAAATACGATGCTTAACATTTTAGTTTTGCTGTACTTACGTATTATTCCGTCGTTTATTTATGCTATTTAACACAATATAAAATAACAAATTAAATTTTTATTTATTTCTTACAATAAAATTATAAGTAAGCAATTCTATTTTCTTTAAAATTAAGATAAATTACTAAAATTTGAAAAATTTGACGTCACATATTTTTATGGTGAAAAAAATCGATTGTATAATGTACCGTTTTTGCTTTACATTTACTTTTTACACATTAATAATTCCAATTGGAAAACAGTTAAAAGAATATAAAAATAACTTAAAACACTACAGATTTTCGAATTAAACCTTAATTCTGCGTCTTTAAATGAAAGCTAAAGTATTCGAATCCATGTACTGCATCAGCAGAAAAAAATTCAATGTGTAAATGACTGTAAAAAATTTTAGTATTGTCTTTCAGAATTTGTTGATAAATTTAGTAATATAAATATTTAAAACATTTTGCATTGAATGTAAAATTAAAATAATTTTATTTAATATGTATATTAACTTTTCAACTATTAAAAAAAACAATGCGTATAAAAATTATATATATTATAAATAATTAAAACTTTAAAAACTTTTTTATGTATTTAAAACAAAAAAATGAATAGATTAAAATTATATTCTCATTTATGTATAAAAAGTAAACTTATTAGCATTTTTAAGCAAAAAAGCACATTTTACTGTTTTTATATAATCCTTTTTTTTTAAATAATTTAAAGTAAATTACCAATCATAATATACGCATTCTTGCTCAGAAACTTCAAATAGCTTTCAAAGCAAGCTAAACAGCATTGAAAAATTTTCCAGAATATTTCGCATCGCTGGTTTTCTTTATCCATGCTATAATACAATACAACAATATTATATAACTGAAAATATACAACAATAAAGCAAAAAATGACAAAGGAAATATTTTTTTAAAAAAATATGAAGCTTTAAATACCAAAAAATATTAAATAAAATTATAATATTGCTTTTGAAAATTTTTACTTGGGAAGCATGCGATTCTAGAACTTAAAAATCTAGAAAAAAGTACTTGAATTTACCAATAGAAATTCGAAATTTGTAGAAAAAAAATAGGCACAATTTCATTATTCTTCAATGCGATTATCATTGAAACGGGAAAGGAAAAATTTCGCAAATACAGTCATAAATATTCCATTTGCGTCGTCTGTTGATTAGAAAGTTTAGCCAAATGTGGCGAGGAAATACGTCCTGCGTTATTTTCCCTCTAGATAGAGACTTTCTTCTAATTCGAAGATCATTCTCCATCCATGGCCTAAAGCGCCTTCGATACAAATGTTTTTTGAGATAATTGTTCCAGTCGACAAGGGTAATGGGCGACACTAGGAGTTAATTTTCACAAAGCTCGATTAATGTAAATTCCGTCGACCGTAAATAAGTAAATTTTATGACCTTTGTGACGAGGAGACGAGAGTTCTCTAACCAATTGCCTTTCTTTTTTCTGAGTTCTTTGTGACGTCACTACCTCACCTGAATTCTTCGGTAGATGTAATCATATTATGCAGATCCTTCTGAAATTATCGTTGAAAATATGCTATCTAACCTACTTTATTATTTGAGAATGTAACATCGTTACAACTAGGGAATTCAAAAAACCAATTTAAAAAAAGATGGCTGCTACAAAATAAAAAATTATGATGTTTGTAGATTATTTACGATTATTTTTTTTGCTTCTTCGAAAGAAACTTGCTATTTCTGCTCAGGATACGTACTATAATTGCGGATAGTGCCAAAAAATAAAAATTTCCATTAAATTCTTGTTATTGGCTCAATTTAATAAAAAAGAAAACATTTTTCTAACAACCACAGTTACAAGTGCAACAAAGATAATTATAACCCAGCTTCATGTACAGCGCAATATCACGGTTAAACTGAGATCAATGGAATGTAATTTTTTTATTTTTTCTCCTATTAAAATATTTAAGTTGTTTTTACATTTGTGTGGGCGGGGAGTGGTAAAATAGCATTGTTCTCTTCTTCGCAGTCCACATAAGTGAGCGTGAGCTCGAGTCCCATTTCTGACACCATGATGTGAACGTGAAGCGACAAGTCGTAATTTAATTAAATAACTATTCTAATCGAAACTAAAATTTAATTAAGACAATGCTTAAAAATATACAAAAATGAAATATTTACAATTAACTGGGCCGTCACAGTCTAGTGGTTAGGGCATCGGCCTTCCTTCAGAAAGGATGGGGTTCGATTCCCAGAGCCATCAAAGACCAACAGAGTACATACGAAATACAGGCTCATTAAATCTGTGGAATCGAAATTCCTGTGGTCGGTCGTTGAGCAGTTACCACATCATTAGACCCATGGCAATTAAGGATGACACTCACAGTTTCCATGGGTGTAGTAATCTGAAGAAAATTTCCTGTCCCTCCAGATCATTGTCAAAATTTAGAAAATGGATCCTCTGTTGGTGCCATCTATCGGAGGAATCTTTGATCAAGGTCGTACTTTCATATTCGTGGTGCTGTTGGTTAAGCGAAAGACACACGCATCTTACTGACTTTAATTCGCATACCCTTCGACAGAGCAACCTTGCCTTGTTCACGTACCATAAGCAACAACACAATTAATCGGTTCACTCATATTAACATAAAACTGAAATTTAAAGTTAAGGAAGGAACGAGCAGTCTTCTGGCTGCTATCACACACAATTGTTCACACGTAAAATGGTTGATTGGCTCTGAGATTCCTCTCAACAGAGGTCCTCCCGCGTGTTTTATCAGTCTCGTGGCTCATCTTCACTTCACTTCATCTTATACGGATCATTGCCACATTCCCATATTTGTGGTAATTATTTTAAAGCAATTTATAAATTTTTGTGAGTATGATTTAATTATACAATAATATATTTACTTAAAACAATATATGAATTAGAAAATTATATTTCAATTATATGATAATTATATTACGAAACATATTAACTTTCTATTGAAAATTTTACTATCTTGCTAAATCTATATTCGTTTTATCAACAGTTATTTATTTTGCATTTTAAATATTTAAAAAAAAATCATACACTTTATAATATTTCCTAAATTATAGAAAAAACTTTCTTCCTTTCCTAGACTTATAAAACCTTGATGAAAAAATAGCATGATAATTCAAAGGTAGTCAAAACTAAAAACATGGCTTACAATTGTATTAAGTAGTTCTCGTTCTGCATGATACTATAGTAAAAAATTATATATTAAATTTTTTACTATACAGATTAAGGACAATATTTGCATTTTAAAAATTTTGAGCCTTTTATTTTTAAAAAAAACGCTAGTATTTTACAAAAGACATTATTTTGAATTATCAGCATTGTTTTTGGAGCATTCAATACTTTGTAAAATTTATACTAGTATATCAAAAGTAGTTTATATATTACCATTCATATCTCAAACTATAATATTTGTAAAAATAAACATAAATTTTATTTTCCTTAAAAGTTTTATTCTTCATATTATTGTATAATTACATTCATATATATATATATATATATATATATATATATATATATATATATATATATATATATATATATATATATATATATATATATATATATATATATATATATATATATATATATTCATATATATATATATATATATATATATATATATATATATACATACAGGGTAAAGTGACAGTATTTGGAGAGACCTGTAGCACGATCTAATAGCCGAAATGACACCAAACTAGGTATTTAAACTAATCAAAACATGGAAAAAAGAATTCCGTAAAAAACAATTTTAGTTTCAAAAATCCCTGCTAGGACATTTTGTGGCGCTTTATAATGTATAAATGTGAGAAAAGAAAAATACTAACACATGCAATCATAAAGTTAAATTATAAATGTTTACTGACAACATTAACTTCCCCGGTGAGGAATTAGACCACATTCAATGTGAGCACCGTTCTCAGAAATAACACCGTGCATTTTGTGCACGACGTTCTAAACAGAATGCACGGTATTATTTTATTATCCACAGAATGCAAGGCATATTAGTAAAAAAATCAGTAACTTTACTATTTCTGCAGAATCCTAAAAAGAGCTCGAATAGCCTTCATGATGGCGATGATGAGAGACCCAAAGGCAGCTGAACCCAAATGATAGCATACGAGGTTACAGAAACTTCCCCATATTGGGCTTCCTAGTCTATTTTTGTCCCTGAAAAAGAGGAAATAGAAAATGAGAAGCAAAATCTAATTTTCATGCAGTAGTATGATGCTTTTTAAAATTCACTTTCCATTCATCAAAAAAGTATTCTCAAAACGGTTCCATAAAGAATATCAACTGATGAGTAAATCAAATTTCGATAAGTAGATGTGAGGCCCATCGCAAGCTTAAATGTTTTTTTACATTTTTTCGATATGAATCTTGTGATACTGAAACTTGTTCAATAATGTTTTTAATGTCAAACGATGATCATCAAATATCAATTATTCAACTTCATGGATGGGTTGATTATTAATCGAAGTAGATAGTATGCCAAATCTTTCGTCATTTCTGGTGGGTTCCCTACAAGCTTTGAACATTTTATACTAGTCCAATACTGTTGCTTGTAAAATACATTGCAACATGTTGTTTGTAAATCATGTTACCGATATTTCATTTTGTGGAAGCCTTTGCGAAATCAAGATTTAAATTGCTCTTTGTGTAGTAACATTCTCTGTTTCGGAAAATCGGTGGAAAGGAGGTAAGTTTCTCATCAACAATTTACTTTTGTACGATAAAATTAACTAATGCAAATGTTTATAGCAATCTTAAAAATGCTTAAGAAAAGTTTGCAGACTATGTCTAATAATTTGAATTTTAAATGATTTATCAAAAATGCATATGCATGAAACACAATATGTTATATTTTAAAACTATTATTAATTTTTGCTTATTAATTACGTAATTTCATTCTTAATAATATATTTAGACAAATAATAAATTTATTTAACGATACTTTAACGGCAAAGAAACGCAATTGCTTTTTCAGGAACAAATGTTGTAATTTCCAGTTTTATTTGACACGTTAAAAACAAATTTTTTAATTAGAAATAAAAGAAATTTTTAGTCTGTGATTTAGCATTATGGGGAATATGCTGAACTAGATTAGTTAATTCCACTACAAACCTTGAATGATTTTTCTGCATTACTGGCTATAATTTTGTGTTCAGTTTATTCTGATAAATTTTACGTTTGAAAGAGAATTGAATAACTTCTATATTGCAGCCTCACAATTATTAAAGACAGATGCTGATTTTACGCATAGTATTATTATGAAGAAAACAAACTAAGAAATACAGGAAGACCAATTATATTTACTCTTCTATAGATAAATATTATTTAATTTTTTCGTAGTGACAATATTTCAACCTAAATCTAAATTCAGCATGCCTTAGATTTTTGTAAAATAAAATTAATTCATAGGGTATTTTATACTTTTCGAATTATTATTGTTACACACGCATTTATTTTTGTGTTTGATTATTTTCATATCTCTTATATTAAATATGTAAACAGTAATTAGAGAAATAAACCTACCTTTCCATTTTACTTACCTCGTAAAATACCACTTAGCAATTGCTCCAGCAACAACTAAATTTTGGCATGCGAACACGAATTGGGTAAGCCATATGAATCCAAATAAAGAAAGCCAACGCATCACCTGCGGAGAGGGAGGCAATAAATTTTTAGCTTAAAAATCATAAAAATAAAATATTTTTGATATTGTAGATAAACATTATAAATCAGTTACATCCAAATAATGTATCCAAATATGAATCCGAAAATTTTACCGAAAATCTCAGACTGCCTTGGGCCAGATTCTCAAGTGGACATCTAAAATGTTTATCGTTTGAACGTGGTACAAAATAATTTGATTTTTATCATAATTATGAAGATTTATGGTCTCAAATTATATTCTCATAATTGTTTATCAAAATAAGTATTCATAATTGCCTACTTAGAAAAACAATTCTAAAATATTTATCTCTTAAATAATGCTTAAATAAAGAATATTTATATTTACAGCAATCTCTCTCTCCTCTCTATAGCACGGTACTTTTATAACACGTTTTCATATGATGCTATTTCATGTCCACGTGTATAACACATGTCCCCCCCCCCATACAACGCGTTGCCTACCCGCGTTTATATTTCCATACTGAGAAATTTATAATTTGTACAGTTCACAATTGATTTTGCGTGCGTTTGCATATAGTGCTAATTTTGTTTCTATAAAGTTTAATTTAATTATATTATTGAGATTCGAGCATTCTTCTAGAAAACGATGTCGAAACAACTTTATATCTGCTAGCGGATAAACATGCAATAAAACTGCTTTTGAAATTATTTGATTTGTTTGAAATTAACTGTGCTTTAATTACATTGCATAATTTTTTTATTAAAAATGTTGATTTGATTTTTATAAAATCTCTCATTTCGATCATATCACTTAACATTCGATTTAAACCTTCTTTAATAAGATAAGCTAAACATGAATTAATTGTACATAACTCGTTATACGAAGTCATACGAGCGCGTTTTACGAGAATGCACGTACAACGTGTTTTCCTTTAACGCGGAACTAATATACCGTGCTGTAGGGGGGGGAGGAAGTTACTGTAATTTGTAATTTTGATATTTCAATTCCCCAAATATTCTGTGATCCAACCTCATGCTTTAAAATATGAACCACTGAAAGATTATAAAAGGCACTTAAATATGCATAAGTAATTATATTCTTCGATCTATGAAAATAGAACAAAATAAGAGTGAATTTTGTACAATCAAAATTACAGTTAATATTAAAGTGTACATATATACATATAAATATAATAGGGTCCTTGACACTAATTGGTTAACGCGAATTTATTATTCCTATTATATGAAAGTTCTATTTTTAAATTACGATCGCTTAAAAATATATTTCGATATAGTGAATAGAATCAAGTTAAATCAAATTAAATAGTGAATCGACATCAAGTTAAATAAACATTTACTGGACATAAAATTTAGTACCTGGGTGGTACCAATGGGATCAAAAGCGATTAGATTAGATGGCAAAAATTACAAAACTATAATAAGACTTGAAATTTAAACGGACAATAGTTTGGATTTAATTTTTTATTTCGTGATGCAGTTTTTTTCATCAATACTATCAGAATACTGAGCTTCACTTAACAGATGTGAATTTCACAGTCTCAGATTGCATCTACTTTTCTTTCATGTGCTCAACTTAACTGTGAAATATCACAGTTGAAATGAAGGGCCTTGAATGTAAGCTTTTCTTTAAAATAGAATCATGTGTACAGGATAGAAAGGCCAACAATCTGAATAATACCTGGAAAAACAACTCGATTGGGAAAGTGACTCTTCCTTCAGAATCCACCACTGGTTTTCCTGATGATTGCAGGCAGACAAATCCCAGGATGAGGAAGCAGCAAACCACCACTAGTGATATGAATGTCTAGAACAATTTAAGAAAAGTAACATTAAACTACAAATAAAATGGCGAATTTACTGTTGTTACGAATTTGCAAACATCATTTGTATTTATCTTAAAATATCTTAGACAGATCGTGATTACTCAGATTTTGAGAAAAATTGCGCACTTTAGGCCTTACGTTGAATACGCCTGGTATTCTACGTTAAAAACTGCATTTGTAATAATTTGGTGACTTGGCGACCATTTGGCGTGATTCTTGATGACTTCGCGAAAAATAGATACTTTTGGAAAAATCCATCATTGCTTTCATGAATTTTTATGTTCGATAAACTCTATTACTGTTTATTTCAATCAAATTTCTTAAAATGAAATTAAATTTGTGAAGAAATCAGCTTGGTTTCTGCAGTAAACAAATGGTCATTAAATGCAATTTTAAAATAGATATTTCTTCTTGTGGATATGTGACTTTTAAATAAATGGTTACATTTTACTTAACCTTTATGGACATTTGTCATAAATTCAAATCATTTTGAGATTTTATTATTTTATAAATTAATTTTTGGGATCTTAACAGTACCCAAGTCCAAACCTTCATTTCAAAATACGATACCAAGCATGTTCCTTATTTCCAAGAAATTTTAAAAATGTATTAATTATTTCTCTAAATAGTGGTAAAAATTTAAAAATTTAAAGAGGTACTTAAATATGCGAAAATCTTGTTGTACTTTTATTGCATTTTATTTTGTAATCTTATGAAATAATGATGATTTTAATACAAAAGTAATTAATTACGACACAGATGCTATATATTCCAATTTCGAATTGTAAATTTTTTTGGCGATGAAATGTAGCCAAGATGACGTATTTTCATGTACGCCATGACGTAAATACTAAGGTTGCAAAAATGGAATTTTCTGCATAATTTTTATCGGTGTCCATGTCTATGACGTAATAAAAACTAGGTTGTCAGATACATAAAAAAATCCATCATAAAATCAACAAACTCAGAATTTGGCATTTTGGATTACATGTGTGCTAAAAACAATTCTGTGATAAAAAAAATCGAAAAGTAAAAATTATTATATTATACAAACACTACACATTTTTATGTTATCCATATCATTGACATCATCTAAAATAATATTGTGTATAAGAAGCGAGAGGAATTAATTATATAAAAAAGTTACCAGCACAGGTTGGAGTAGTAGTAATGGCATAGCTGCAATGGATTTTCCAGCTTCTTGGAATACTGCAGCAGCCTAATAAGAGAATACAAAGAAGTATATCACGAAAAAATATTTCGAAATGTTACTCTCTCTCTCTCTCTCTCTTTCTCTCTCTCTCTCTCTCTCTCTTTCTCTCTTTCTCTCTCTCTCTCTTTCTCTCTCTCTCTCTCTCTCTCTCTCTCTCTCTCTCTCTCTCTCTCTCTCTCTCTCTCTCTCTCTCTCTCTCTCTCTCTCTATTCACTTTAATTTTTTTTCTTCAAAGCTCTTAGCAACAATCATAAAATTTAATAACAAATCTTTCTCTGAAAACAAAAAACTGCGAAATGTTATTTCGAATTCAAAATAATTCTCTTATAAATTAATAGAAATTGATTTCGTGAAAAGAACTTCTGTGGATATTTTTCTATACTTTTTTAGATATCTTTCAGATGTTATAAGTAAGTAGTTTTTGTTTTTAATGTTTATCTAAAATTACACATTTCAAAGAAAGTGGAAATGCGAAAGAAAATTTTGAGTGGAGTAGAATATCTTTTAAAGGAGGACCCTCCATTAGTTTTAGTAAACATAAATATAAAATTTAAGACAGTTAAAATGTTTAACATTTTATAAACAATCCTAATTTAAATTCAAATAAATTAAGTATAAGATAATAATATTCATTAAAAGTAATTAAAATAATGTGAATTTAAGTAATATGTTTT